>CM017189.1:412600-585100 GCA_004837865.1 Musa balbisiana | reverse complement strand
CTTATATCATAATCTATGTGTGCATCGACACATCTCCATACCCTGTGATCGTCCATTTTATTCTCGTCAGTTCCGTTGGCATCTTGGCACATTTCTATGCTAGTCATAGGTGCCTTGCAAGCCAATCACGTGAGTGATAATATGTGTGACTTGACATGCACTCATTTTGCTTATTATATTTTGGTATTTTATCACTTTATATTAATTATTACATAAACACATGCATATATTGTGATATCCTTATATCTGTGCAATGGGAATCAGATCGTGATGAGATCATGATAATGAGATCGATTCACTTTTAAATACATACCCTAAATAATCCTAATCATAGGTTACTCGAAAGGGACATCGAGATAACCGGATAGACTAGTGTGTTGTATACCCATCCATATGATGGAGGCAGCTGGTCTCATAGTTGCTCGTGTGGGGATACTAAGGATACAGTACATGTGCTCATTAGAGAATGAGTTCACTGATTGTTCCACTCATGGAATATTGGATGGTTGATGATGCCTTAATACCGAACTTATATGTTTGAAAGTTTTAAATCTAGTACAACTGGTTATTGGGAGTGACAACCAACCTTACGAGGGCTATTGAGTGTCGATAGAGGATCCTCCACTCTCGGTATTATGAGAGGAATATCCCATGTATTCTTGCTCAAATAAATCCTTGGTCAAAGTCATTCGAAGTGAGAGAGAAAAAGTTCTATGGGAGAATCCAATTAGAGGAGACTTGAGGAGAAACCGTATGAGCCTAACAATACTATGCCCGCTATATGGTCTCTAGGATATTAGATGAATGATGGACTATAGGTACACAGTAACTTAGGACAGATAAGTACAAAGGATTGGATTCTCCTATATCGTTTAGGGACTGCGACATAGTGGCATAGTACGTTCATAGTCGATGAGTCGAGTGAATTATTATGAAGATAATAATTTATTGAGCCAAAAGGAGTTCTAACAGGTATGACTTATAGCAACCTCGATATTGAGCTTAGAGGGTCACACATATATGATAGGTATTACAATAAGTAGAGATTCAGATATGAGATATCCGTTGGAGCTCCTATCTTATTGGATATCCAATAAGCCCTTGAATTATTTGATCCCATGGCTGAGATCCAATAAGAGTTAATAAGAGATTATTAGGTAGAGAGGCTTGGGTAATTGGATGGAGATCCAATATCCAATAGGGCAGGATCTATTAGGGTTAATTGGGGGCCTCTATAAATAGGAGGGAACTAAAGGCCCATAGGTTGGGGCTTTTTAGAAGCAACCTCTTATTCTCCTCTTCCCTTCTTCTCCTCAGATAGCAGGCATAGAGATTTGAGGAGCGTTGTTGCAGCTCTACTGAGTGAATCATCGCTAGAGAGGAGGACGTTTGATCTCCTTCATCAACTCCTACATATCTGCAAGGATTTAGGGATATACGATCTCTAAACTAGGGTGGTGGAACTACCTAGAGAACGGTCTCTCAGGTGGTCTGGGTGATGGTACTGCCCAGATTGGACGGTGGTACCATCGACAGTTATTACCTGCCAAGCGGTGGTACCGCTAGAGCTCAATATCCAAGACTTTGTCAGGCGGTGGTACCGACAGTACATTGAAAATCCGGGATGAAATACTTTTTGGCTCTAATTTTGAAGCCATTGAGACCTATAAATACCCTATCATTTTTGCATGAAAATGTAACAAAATGCAATCAAAGTATGAAATAAAACTCTTAGTGTTGGGGTGTTAAAAGTGTTGTAAAAAGTGAGAAGAGTTCTCTTTCCTCTCTTTAGCTTTGTAAAAATCCAATAAGAGGTGTGAAGCTTGTAAGGGTTATCTCCTAAACCCGTGAAAAAGAAAAAGCATTGTAAAGAGGTGGTTGATCTTCGCCTATTGAAGGAAGACCATTAGTAGAAGCTGATGACCTCGACAGAGGAGGAATCAGAAGTTGATATAGGTCACAATGACCGAACCACTATAAATTTCGGTGTGTTCATTCATTACTGATTAATTTCTTTACTACATTCAACTTTACTTCATTACTAACCGTTCAATTCCCTCTTCTCTACTCATTCAAGAAAAATAAAAATAATTTTCATCAAAATTAAATTTTATCTATGAAAATTTTTAAATCGATATAATTTATTTACTGTATTAATTCACCCTCCTTTGGTATTGTTCTTAATCTATCCTTTCTTTTATAAAAGATCGCACATCTCTTCTGTAAACCCAAGAAGAAAACTTTCAAGAATTTATAATATTTTAAAACATCGTGTGCAGTCTATCAGAGTTGTCCCCAATAGATAACACTGATATGCTTTACGGGAGCGACCAATGAGCAGTGCAATACACTTGTGGTGGAAGGTGGCAGCAGAAAGCCTTGGATCATCGGCTGGAACACATGGCTCGTCGCAATAGTTTGCTCTGTAAGATCACCGAATGGATGCTTCTATGATACTAATTAAGAGTGAAAACATGATGAATCAATTAATGCTGTCATTGTCATTGTCATTGTCATCGTAACCCAGTCTCTTTGCTACTCTTTGTTACTGCTTTCAACACCCTTTGCATTATCATCTCTGCTGTGTTGTGTTTAGAAAGCATCAAAATTCAGCTGATAAGAAATCCATCAGAGTTTTTTTATCTTTAATCACCCTGCAAACACAAATTGTCCATTAGGTCTTAGAACGAGAAATCCAGCCCTGCCATGGAGGATTTAGCTTTGATCACTCTGGGATACAAACAAACAAAATATATATTTTATGAGGTGCTGCAAATATTTCTCCCCAAATCCAAAAACACAAACCAATATGTGAGTGAAATCAAGCTAATCCTACCTTATACAAACAAGATGCACACAGGATGCTGAAAGGAATGTGTGGAAAGGATGCAAAAAAAGGATTTTTTTTTTGTTTCTTCTTTCTCGTCTCATTTAATTCCAAGAAACTTAGAAAACATTTAGACTAATTTTCATTAATTCAAGGAACTAGTTAAGAAAATCAGAAGACTATGACTGTAGAACCTATAAATCATTAATAGATTTAGAAAGAAAATAAAAATAAAATAAGAAATATTTTAGATGCATCGACACAAGGTAGTGCTCTCATCCAGCATTATTTCCGAAGACGATTCAAATCGTATAAGTGATAATAAAAAAGAAATTAATTGATCTCAATTTTCCGAAGAAAGAGAGCAAGAGGTATCAACACCAATTCCCTAACAACCCAAATAGATTTAATAGTAATTTCCTAATTATAGACTTAGCATATATAATCAACAAATTTTGAGAATAAAAGGAAACATAAGGCTTTTCCAAGTAACATATTTATTGCCTAACATCGTTATTGCCTAACAACGTGTTGGGTACACGGACTAATGATTTTGATAGTAAATCTAAATCTAATTTATTAAAAAAAAAAAAAAAAAAGATATGCACAGTAAAAACAACAAACAAGGGTATTGTGTGTGCAGCATGCAGAGCGGTGACGGAGCGGTGACGGTATACAGAGAGAGAAAGAGGGAGAAAATTAGGATTATGAGATTTTTTCTTGACCATCAGCGGTCAAACATAATTAATTTTGACTTAAATTATATGTGGAGAATCTTTATAATAAATTTTACAATCCTAATGGTGTTGATCTGAAAGTTTATCCTTTCTGAAGTATTTTCCTGCTATACGCATTTTGTGGGACTTAAAATTCTTCTATTGATGGAATGTGATGATGATATGTTATTCTTGAGCCAAGATATATGTTCTTAATGTTTATGATCCTCTTGTTATTTTAGAGAAGACTTATTATAAATCTATTATCATTATTATTGATAATGGAAGTTTAAGGTGGACTACGGTCCCGTGATTTTTTCTACATTAGGTTTTTCACGTTAAAAATTTGGTCTCACTTTATGATTGATTTATTACTCTACTGTTTATGCTGTTCTGGTTTATATTTACATTTTGATATTAAATTGATATTTTGATGAGAAACTCATTTTAATACATAAAGAGGGAAAAGAATTATTTTGCTTCAACAAGTTTTTCCCAACAAGTGGTATTAGAGCAACATGTTGTTTGGTGCTAGTTTTTTCTTGTGTGATTGAAATGGAACAGTTAGATGGTATGATTAAATTGAACTCATCAAATTATTCCACTTGGAGGCGTATGATGGAAGATCTACTTTGTTACAAAGATTTGTATAAGCCCATCAAGATTAAAGATAAACCTTCTACTATGAACGATGAAGAATAGAAAGTTCAACATAGAAAAGCTATTGCCTATATTAGAAGATAAATGAATATAAATTTGCATCAGCATATTTCTGAAGAAACCAGAGCTGATATTGTTTGACAAAGGTTAGAAAACCTCTTTGCGAAAAAAACGATGGGAAATAGAATTTCTCTCCTTAGAAGGCTTGTAAATTTGAAATATAAAAATAGTGATAACATTGTTGAGCATATAAACGTATTTTAGAGTCTTGCAAACAAGTTGGTTGCTATGAAAATGAATATAGATGATGAGATGTAAGGATTATTACTTCTCAGCTCTTTACTAGAAAGTTGGGAAACATATGTAGTGACAATTTATAACTTACGCTAGAGGGGACTCTAACTATAGATATAGTTAAAAACTGTTTACTAAATGAAGATGTCAGAAGGAAAGAACAAAGAACAGAGAGAATCTTCTTCTAGTGAATTTGTTACCGAAAAACAAAAAAGACATGGAAGAAGTTATAGCAAAAATTCACATAGTTATAGAGGAAGATCTAAGTCTAGAAGATATATCAAATGTTTTCACTATAATAGGCCAGGTCACATGAAGAAAGAGTGTAGGTTTTGGAAGCGACAACATAATTGAAGGAAGAAAAATGAGAAAGAGACCAATACAATTGCTAATATCATTATTGTTTGTGATGACAGTTATATTAGTCTTGCAGCTCCGAATAGTAACTAGATAGTTGACTCTGGTGCTTTATTTCATATTACTTCTCATGGTGATTTCTTCATGTCTTATACTGTTGGTGATTTTGGTATGTCAGAATAAGAAATAGTGGTACATCTAAGATTGTGAGTATTGGAGATATTTGCTTGGAGACCAGTATTAGAAGCAAATTGATACTCAAAGATGTCATGCATGTTCTAGATATTAGTCTTAACTTGATATCTACAGGCAAACTTGATGACGAGATATTTACACATTATTTTGGTGAAAGTAAATGGAAACTCACTAAAGGTTTTGTAGCAAGAGGAAAGAAGCTTAATTCTTTTTATGTTATGGAAGCTAAGCTACACAAAGGAGAGATTAATGCAATTTAGAAGGATGAAAGTATAAATCTTTGGCACAAAAGGCTTTGTCATATCAACAAGAAGGGACTTCAAACTCTTGCTAGAAAGTAATTCTTACCAGAGTTACAAGATATATCTCTTAAATCTTATGATCATTACTTAGTTGGAAAAACACATAGAGTTTCATTTCATACATATCCATTATCTAGAAGATCAAATATTATTGATTTAGTTCATACTGATATTTGTACTATACAAACTAGAACTCTTGGAGGTACTATTTATTTTGTTAATTTCATTGATGACAATTCTAGAAAAGTGTGGGTTTTTGCTTTGAAATCTAAAGACCATGTACTCGATGTTTTCAAAGAGTTTCATGACAGTATTAAAAGAGAAACTAGCATAAAGCTAAAGTGTGTTCGAGTATAAGGGTCCTTTTGAGAATTATTGCAGGTTCCACGACATTAGGCTTGAGAAAACAGTTCGTAAAACTCCTCAGCAGAATGATGTGGCAAAAAGGATGAACAAAACCATTGGAGAAAGGATTATGTATATGCTTTCTCACGCCAAGTTACCTAAGTCATTTTAGGGGAAGGCTATGAGAACTATAATTGACCTGATAAATCTTTCTCCATCAGTTCCTCTGAAAGGTGATGTTCTAGATAGAGTATGGAAAGGAAAAGATATATCTTATAATCATTTGAGAGTCTTTGGCTATAAAGCATTTATTCATATTCCAAAGATGAGAAGTCCAAGCTTGATAATAAGGCAAAAGCATATATCTTCTTGGGATATGATCATGAAGAGTTTGGGTATAGATTATGGGATCTAGTGAACAAGAAGATTATTAGAAGTAGAGATATTATATTTCTTGAAGACTAATTGTTTAATGATAGTGATAATATTGAGAAGCCAAAAACCTTTATTTATATTCCTTGGAGTTTGGGTCCAGTTCCTTAACTTGTAGTTCATGATGATCATGGAGGAGATAAACAAGAAGATTATGGTGAGAATGTCAGTGATGCTATTCCTACAACTGATGATGTTGAACCAACTGAACAAGTACCTCCACCACCAATTGAGATCCCATTGAGAAGATCAATAAAAGAGTAACAACCATCTACTAGATATCCTTCACATGAGTATGTTATGTTTATTGATGGGGGAGAGCCAGAAACTTACTAGATATCCTCCAAATGAGCATAAGAATGAGTGGGTTAAAACTATGCAAGAAGAGATGAGATCCTTGCTTGAGAACTACACTTATGACTTAGTAAAGTTGCCTAAGGAGAAGAAAGCTCTCAAAAATAAATGAGTTTACAAATTGAAGACTGAAAATAATAGCTTACAACAAAGATACAAGGCATGACTAGTTGTGAAAGTATTCAGTCAGAAGAAAGATATTGACTTTGAAGAAATATTTTCTCCTATGGTGAAAATGTCCTCTATCCAAGTTATTCTTGGTTTGGCTGCCTGCTTGAATTTAAAAGTTGAGCAATTTGATATGAAAATAGCATTTCTTCATGGTGACTTAGAAGAAGAAATTTACATAGAGTAGCTAGAAGGTTTCAAAGTCAAGGAAAAAGAAAATCTGATGTGTAAGTTTAGAAAAAGTTTATATGGACTCAAACAGGCACCTAGACAGTGGTACAAGAAGTTTGATTCTTTTATGATGAGGCAAGGGTATAATAGAACCATATCTGATTATTGTGTGTTTGTAAAGAAATTTTTATATGATGATTTTAATATTCTCTTGCTATATGTTGATGATATGCTAATTATTCTTTTGTTATTATTCTCTTGCTATCTAGTTGTTCTCCACTTGCAGGTCATTTCAAGCTTAGTTTGAAACAACGTCCTATAAGTGAGAAAAAAAAAGAAGAAAGAGTGCCTTACTCATCTGTAGTAGGCAGTTTGATGTATGATATGGTTTGTACTAGGCCAGATATAGCTTATGCAGTTGGAGTTGTCAACCGATTTCTCTCTAATCCTAGAAAGAAACATTGGACAACAGTGAAATGGATATTAAAATATCTAAGAGGTACTTCTAGGTTATGTTTATGTTTTGGCAATGATGAACCTGCGTTAGAAGGGTATACAGATGCAGACATGACAGGTGACATTGATTCCAGGAAGTCCACTTCGGGGTTCTTGATGACATTTGCAGGGAGAGCAGTCTCTTGGCAATCTAAGTTACAGAATTGCATTGCTATATCAACCACAGAAGTAGAATATATAGTAATTACTAAAGCTTACAAGGAAACTTTGTGGATGAAAAAGTTTCTACAGGAATTAGGTGTTGAATCTCGAATTTTGATGATGAAATCAATTGATGAGTTAATTGATCTAATCCATATTATTGAGTTAAGTGTGTAGGATTAACTATGATAGCTTGAAAACATAAAGCAAGGATACTGAAGTCAAGTTTAATGGGTGTTTGAAAGTCCGAAGATTCATCAGAGATGCTGTCGGAGCCAACCGAGAAGAAATCGGGGACTTGTCAGAGTTTTCGGAAGTCCGCCAAAGAGATCGTCGGAGGTTCGCGGAGATCATCGAGAAGGCTCAACTACTCGCTGAACTCGTCACAAAATCGAGAGCCTATTAGGACTCCGCCGGAAGAAATCCGAGGATGTATCGGAAGTCCGCCGGAAGATCGCCGAAAAGCTCGCCGGAACGAAACTCAATGTTGTCAGTTAAAAACTTGCTTAGGATTATGTTTTTAATTATGTAGTTTATATATAATTAGGGTTAGGATTAAGGGTTAATCCTATAACCCGGTTAGGGGTCAATTGGGCCCGAGTTCGGACTAGTTTGGACCAAGTTTGGAGCCCAACCAGTGAGCTAAAATAGTGTAGGTGGTGGCACCGCCGAGAGCCTGAAGTATCAGGCGGTGGCACCGCCCAGCACCCGAGAGTTCGGGCGGTGGCACCGCCCAAAACCCAAGAGTTCCCGGTGGTGGCACCGCAAACCCAAGAGTTCCGGTGGTGGCACCGCCAGAACACTATCAATGTGGAAATTGACAAGCGGTGGCACTGCCAGCCTCGGAAACCCAAGAGAATTCAAAATTTGGAGCCCAAATTTGAATCCTCTTAGGGCCTATAAATACCCCTCAATTCTTAGCAGAGAATACAACTTTTTAGAAGCAATAGATTGAGATAAAAGCCTTAGCAAAATCTTTAGCAAGTCTTGTTTTCAATGCTTGAGTGTTCACCTCCTTCTTTCTCGTTGAAACTTTGTAAGAGTGTGAACCACTTGTAAAAGGTAGTAAGAGGGGTATTTGTCCTTCCCCTTCAAAGTAATTTGCTAGTGGAAGTTGGAGCCTCATCGAAGAAGGCTTCGCAAGTGGATGTAGGTCATTTTGACCGAACCACTTTAAAATTGGCGTGTTCTCTGGTTTGCATTTACTTATTGCTATTTATCTTACTGCAAACCTTTATACATGCTTTACTTCCTTATTACTTTTGCTGCACACCTTTATGAACACGCTTTCAAGTTAAGCACTCGTTTTAATCCGCTACACTAATTCACCCCACCCCCTCCCCCCCCCCCCCCCCCCCCCCCCCACCCCTTCCCCCCCCCTTCTTAGTGCCGCTCCGATCCTAACATTAGGTTTGAAACATGAAGCATATATTGTTTACTATGACAGTCAGAGCATCATTCACCTCTCCAAGAATTCAACATATTATTCGAAATCACAGCATATTGATGTGAGATATCACTAGATTGGTAATGTAATTGAGTTGAAAGAATTACAATTAGAAAATGTACATATCAATGAGAATGGATCAGATATGTTAACAAAGTCTAGGGAGAAACTTGAAGTATGTAAGTAAAGAGCGAGCTTAGTACAGCCCACCATATGAGCTGGAGGGGGAGAATTATTGGGTCTAACTCATATGTGAGCTTGGACTAATGATTTGGGCAGTAAGCCCAAATCTAATTTATAAAAAAAAAAGGAAAAGATAAAAAGAAAAGAGGCATGTACTGTGGTGGCAGCATAGAAAGAGGAGAGAGAAAAATAGGATTTTGAGTTTTCTACTTGACGATCGACCAAATATTGTTAATTTTGACCTAAATTATATGTGAAGAATCTTTGTAACAAGCTCTACAATCCTAACGGTACTGATATGAAGTTTATCCTCTCTAAGATATTTTCCTACTATACCTATTTTGTGAGATCTAAAATTTTTCTTTTGATGAGATTCATGATGATGATATGCTATTCTTGAGCCAAGATATATGTTCTTGATGTTTATGATCCTCTTGTTCTTTTAGAGAAGATTTATTATAAACTTGTTATCATTACTATTAATAGTGGTAGTTTGAGGTGGACTATGGTCCCATGAATTTTTCTATATTTTTCACGTTAAAAATTTAGTCTTACTTTGTGATTGATTTATTGGTTGATATTTATATTTTGATATCAAGTTGATATTTTAATGAAGAACCTATATTTTGATAGAGGAAAAAGAATTATTTCACTTTAACAATTTTTTCCAACACAAAGTATGTTGCAACATCATAGAATTGGAAGAACCTTTTACATATGCAAAACCATGTGCATAAAGGATCCATTTTCATCATCATCATTATTATTATCATGGAATCATCATATGAGTTGGGAATATTTTTGTTGAAAAAAAAAAGACCATTGAAGCAAGGGTCAATCCAAACCACTAATAACAAGATTTTCATCACACATCATTACAAATTGGTCTAATAACTTACCCACCTAAGTTTCCTTCTTAGAAAAGGTGGATGATAGCGATTAGAACATAAAAAGGGCAAGTATCAGACTATTAACAATATAGACTTACAATCCCAAATGAGTTTATTTAATTGCTTCAAATGTTGCACGGCACGGCATCTGCGATCAAGACGCATTATGATTATTTATCAGCTGTATAAAATAGCAGAGATTTTTGGCACCAAAACCAGCAAGCATGATGATTTTATCACCCCTGATCTAGTAGATTTTTAGTTTCAATCAAGCTGCTATTAATAATATCAATAAATATGCATCCCTTCTCCATCATATGTTATCTGTAAATCAAGATGCTTGTGTAATCTCAAGAAAGAACCAAGCATCATCCAATGAAGATCATCACTAAATTTTGTGACAATCCAAATCCCTTGGCATAAAAAGAGCATATAAAAATTGCAGTCACATAGCAAATAGTGACAATTTTAAACCATCTTTTGGTTGATATTCCAATATTAAAGTGCAAGATATTGTTTCATGTTCAAATTTCACAGAGGTTTTTTTGTATGAAAATTAAGTATTACGCGAAGAACATAGTCATCGATATCGATATGGTCGAGGCCGATATAAACCGACAATCCTCTTATTCATCTTCTGGGTGGGTCTTGCGTTCATCTCTGAGCCCTGCAAGTTAAGTAGCAAAAGTAAGAACTCTCCTATGCTGGAAAAACAGCCGTGAAAACATGTGTGTTACTTACATCATGGACAGCTTCTCTTAGAAGGGCCAGTTGCTCCCTTGACACTGTCCGCACCTAAACACCACAGAAACAACTCATTTCCATGTTCATCCAAAACCTTTTTGGAGGATTTAGCAGATGAACTGCATACGGCAATTCATTTGATGTTTAGTTCATGTGCATCGATCTGACCTTCTTTATGATGGTCCAAGCCACACCCTCAGTGCAAGGTGGAGTGGTCAAAGATCCAGTGTATCTGTAGTATTTCCTACTTCCCTTTCTAACGTGCCTTGGATCCACCATGCCCACCACCTCCTCGGCCTCGTGCTTGTCTGTAATCCTCTCAATATATCTCTCCAGCTGTGCATACCAAATTTCCAAGATGAGAGAAAACTAACAAGAAACAATATTAAGCTATTCAAGACATTTTATTCGAGTTGATGTTGCCAAAACTAACTAACTGAGACTAAATTTTATTCGAGTTGATCGCTGGATTTTTCTCTAGATTTTTCTGAATCAGATGCCAATTCTGCACTAAAATTTGATCACCCATGATATTACCTTTCTTGTAAATCGCTTTATGGCAGTCAAAGATTCATATAACCAATTCCAATTAGATTACGGCTCATCGATGTTGATTATTGTCGTTGCTCTTACAAACCTTTGTTAGTAGGAATCGACTTTGTCTTTTCTTTTCTTTTCTCTTTTTTTCGTTGGATGATTTCCATTTGGAGTTTTGCTTCGTGATGATCTGTTCCCCTTGTGACCATGATGAATAGCATACATGGCCATTATGCTAGGCCAGGAAAACAATTTGTTTGAGCTAAGAACAGACCTCGGCAAGAAACGGATCATGGTGGCCAATCTTGTAGAGAATGCCGACGACTGCGATTTTATTATCGGCGCTTTCATGAACCATGTGCATCTCCATGGGGTACCTGCAGCAGCAGCAGCAGCAGAACATCATATGCAAGCGAGTTGGACGGGCCGAAAATTATTATTCCTACAAGTAATTGTTTCTTCCAAGGATTGAGAAGATGAAACACCTGCGGCCATTGATGGTGTGCTCGGAGGGCGAGTGCCAGTGCATCTGTTTAAGACCGTACTCTGTTCCGTTGATCCATATCCCTCCTGCTTCATCCTCCCATTTGAGCTTCGCACGGCGAGGAACTGGTCATCTTAATAAAAGCCTTTATGGGAAAAACTTTTAGCGCATAGTTGGTTACCATGATGTCGTGACCACGGTTCTTGAGGATGGCGTCTGCCGGGCGATAGGAGCGGCGAAGGCGGCCCAAGCAGGGAAATACCTGCACTTTCTCGTCGGAGAGATCAATGGGAGACTGCGTCCGACCCTTGCCACAGGCAGCCCATTCATGATGGATCTCCCCCCAGTGCTCTGGTCCAATCTGGCTCCCCCTCTGGTAGCTGAACTCCTTCTCATCCTCTGCGAGCAACAGGCTTGTTAACAGCTAGCGATGTAGATTTTGGTGTTGCGGATGAAGCAATGAAGGCCAAGAAATCGCATACCAACTTCTTGAGAGGCTACCGGGAAGGACTGCAGGAGAGCCGCGACAAGGACGCCGAAGAAGAAGAACACAGGTTTTGGGTGCCCCATGTTGGGGTCAACGAGGGAGAGGAGAGACAGTAGAAAGGGAGACGAAGAGCAGGAGAGACGGTCAAGTTTGCTGGTACAAATAGCTATATTACTTTGCTTTCACGAAAGACTCCATTCCTCAGAATAATTCGAATATTGTGTCATGATGCTAAGGAGAGAGAATCATTGACTTTGACCACAACGGCTACCATATCATGTATTAATTATTATTATTATTTTAGTGATAGGAAGACAGACGTAATGCAAAAAGAATGGAGAGAGAGAGAGAGAGCGAGCGAGGCATCCAAGGTTGGCCGGCAGCTTCTGGTTTGATCTTTCTGTCACCCTTTGCAAAAAATATTAGGAGTATTTTAGGTATGCATTTATAGATTTAAACTCACTCAAAGTTTGTCGAGTAACAGGAGACAAACCAAAGTTTTGGTTGATACGGTGCAACTACCAAAAAATATATGACTGAGGTGGAAATAATGTTATTTTCTTAAAATTCGGAAATATTAGTTATCAATATTTTAATTCATGAAATAATATTTTCTTTTTGAATTTGACATTTATATTTTTATTATTTTTTAGTTGAAATTATTATTCTGAAATTTTTTAGAGTTTCTGTCAGAAAAAAGAGAAAGCAGAGTTAACTCAATGGACTGACGGGCTCGGGCTCGGGTCTGTCCTGAATTAGACCATCGGTCCGACTTGGGCGGTGCACCCTAGCCAGCCAGCACAGTGTCTTGCTCGACTCGGATTCCGACGCGACCCAGAACTTAAGACTCAGATTTCGGCTCAGTCGAGTTTACCGGTTAGGCGGGCCAGCAGGGTCTGCGGCTCCGCCCAGGGCAGTGCAGTCCAGCATTTAAGGCCCATCAACGGCCTGGCGATGTAGCCCATCCCGTCATGCCCATAGACAAGTGCAATGCACGTGCTATCAGTTTTAGCCCACTGTGAGCTGAGCCAGGGTCAGCCTAGTGCTGTGCTAAGCCTAAAACCAAGCCCACACCGCTTTTGCGTTGTGATTGAGCCAAATGGACATCTGATTTGGACCGAATCAGACCTGATTGACCGGTTCAAGTCTGTTTGATCCAATTGAACCGAACCATTTTTTTTTTAGGTTCTAGTTGACTTTGAGTCAATCGTACCAATTCAAATCAATTGGTACCAATTCAGCTAATGTTCAGGTTAATTGAGGATTGATAAGGGTATGACTTCATATGTTGTTTGATTACTTTTTGATGACTTTACATGATAGTAATGTCCCCGAGACCTATATGTCATGAGATGGTGGTATGTGTGGACATTGTCTTGGCTAGGAAGACCAATATGATGGTAGGATAATTTACTTTGAAAATCTAATGAACTATCATATATGGTAGTTAGATGATTATTCCATTTATTACCGGGAGGAATGTGTCCTCACCGTAAAAGATATCACCCTAAGAATATAGATTATATTCATGAGACAAAATATCTTTTCCACGTGTCTAACATTGAAACTTAAAATTGAGATATATTATTGATCTTCTTATTGAGATGATTGTTGAGGTTCATAATTGACTTAATTGATACTTATACATGATATATTATTAATTTTATTACATATTTTGAGAGAAAGGATGCTTGAGAGATCTTTACTCAGATTTAAATTATTTATATTTTTTAAAACACTTTCCAAATTCTAATATTGAGTCCAATGCAAAGCGGGGCATTGTCTACCACCAAGTAGCGCTGCGTGAAGACCTTTAGAGTTTTAATATCAGCTACTAGGGTTTAATTTTATTTGGTGTTAGGCCTTTTATTTTAGTCATATTTAAAATTAAAATTAGTTTTAAATTTATGCTTTGAAATATTATATGAGAAATGATATCATATTATATATGTTGGAAAATAAAAAAAATAAACACAAGATACACATCTGTTTATGGCATGAGACCTTGGTTGAGTTATTAAGGCCCTTATTGACATTTTGTATCACTCTATAAAATTAGAAATCATTCAAAATGATTATTTGAATAATTTATTTTTAGATAATTTTATTTTTATGTGACGACTATACCATATTCATAAAGATGAATATTATTGATTGTCCGTGACATATACATGACATATTCTTTACTTAACAATATTATCAATTGATAGAATATTCATAGAGATGAATATTTAAAATCTTCCATCAAGATTTACAATCTTCAATCAATGACAAATTTGATTTCTACAACTCTATCCTATATTTATTTATTGATTTATTTTTGTCTTGAGTAGGTGTTATTATCTGATAACTTATGACATATGCAAAATATTTCTAACTAATATAATTTATTCAAATAATATATAAACTAAATTACTCCTACATCATATGCTTCTATTGCGTAGAAACTCGATTCAAGTTCAAATAATTAAAATTTAGATTGAGCATGATGGTGAAACATATGTTTAAACCAAAAACTCTAATACCAATATGATGTAGGATGAGTAGCAATGAATTTTTTTTTTTATAATAGAGAAACTAGAAAAAGAAAAATAATAATAATTAAAAAATAATAAAAATAAACTTGGAAAACTATTAGATTTGTTTTGGCTCAAGGAGCAAATTCCGAGGATGAAGGCTAGTCACATAAGATGATAGAAGAATACAATTCATTGATTCATCTCTAATTCTTTTATTATAATATTCTAACTCCTTTTTGGAAGCTCAAGTATAAAAAAAATATAATCACATTAAATTAAATATATGATTTATTTCTTTCTTCAAAGATGATAATATTCTTTACTTAATTTGAAGAATGATCTTCTACTTCTCGATGATAATATTGATTGATAGACTTTTATATTCGTAGAGATAAATATTTAAAATCTTTCATCAAGATTTATAATATTTAATCAATAAAGAATTTGATTTTTTTTCATTTTTTTGTATTTGTTTCTTTTTTTTTCACCAATGTTATCAGGATAAATAAAACTTATGACATATGCAAAATATCTCTAACTAATAAAATATATTCAAATAACATATAAACTAAATTACTCTTGCATCAAGGGGAGGGGACGGGATTAGGAGGGCCTACCTACTTCAGCTACGGTGATCATCAAATGGGCGGAATTGACCAAGGAATAAATTAAGTTAAACATGGTTTGGGTTTGCTCTCGACAACTGAGATTCACTATTGGAATAAATTAAGTTAAACATAGTGAGCTTGTTGCTATCTATCCAATGGGGTTGATACTCACTAGGCAGAAAGGATTCCTTCGAATTGTTGCGGACATTGATGGTAAGATGATTATTACATATTATGTTTGTTACGATCGTAGAGACATAAACGAGAGATGAATCAGTACTTTCAAAAAATTAAAAAAAATTTATTCGATCAAATTCGTATTGAACAAGTAAACCAGTTTATGATAAGAATGAAAAATATAATGAAAATACAAATCGATTTATAGTGGTTTGATCATCTGATCTACGTCCACTTCTGATTTCTCTGCTCTCGAGGTTATTGGTTTTCACTACCAATTTTTTTTCCAATTAACGAAGATCAACTATCCTTATTACAACTCTTTTTTCTTTTCATAAACTCGGAAGAGAATTATCTCTCTTTTACATAGGACTTCTCTCCTCCCTTAGAAAGACTTCTATACTTTAAAGAAAGAGACTCTAAGAGAGTTAACAATACTTTTATCCTCAAGAATTCTTTTCCTTTTCTTCTCTTTTTCTTATTATCTTAAGCAAAAATGAGTGAGATATTTATAAGCCCCAAGTAATTTCAAAAAAATGAAGTAAAAATTCAAATCTTTAGATTTTCCAAGTATTGGTGATATCACCACTTGACATAGTTTAGGAGATTGTCCTAGCGGTACTATTATTATTTTGGGCAATATCATCGTTTGACACTAGGCGGTACCACTGTTGACTTTGACAGTTCTACCATCGGATTTTTTGAAAAAGTATATTTCATACTTTTTAGCTCATAGGCAATTCTACTACTTGGCTTAGTAGTGCCACCAATTAGCCAACTTTAGGTCACTAAATTAACTTTCCAATATGTCCAATTCAGTCTTGATTCAGACCCAATGAGCCCTTAATTAAATTGGCATGGTTACACAAAAAACTAACCCAATTAGAACCTAAACTAACTTCGATTAAGACACAAATAATTACAAATATGAATTATATGTTGTTTGGTATATCATTGGTTCATCCGTCATTTCGGTTGAACCTTCGACATATCGTCCTCTTCTTTGACGTATTATTCGATTCATCGGTATGTTAACCTTTCACAATATCCGATCTTCTTAGTGCAATGTCCGATCCTTCTGGCCCGATACTCGAACCCATGGCTCAAAATCCATCTTCCAGTATATCTATTAATCTTTCGGTCCGATGTCTAATATGTAACATGATGCTCCCCACCCCAATGTTTGATTCTCCTATCTCAATCGATTTATCTTTCTATGATCAAAATTAGTCATTCATCACTCAAATGTTTATTAAATTATAATTTCATCAATTAATTTTATCATCAAAATTTGAGATATAAAATTTCTCATATTATATTAAAAAAGAAAATAATAGGACGAGCTGACTGACTAGACATTGGGTCCAATTGTAATTTTTGCTCGTTAATTTGTTGTGTTTTGTGTTTTGTGTTTTGATGAGCAAGCCAACGGTTGTTTCTGACAGACAGCAGTAATTTATTATCTGTTTTAATGAAAACAAGGATAATCGAAAAATTAATTTATTTCTTGGAGATAGATATCAACCTCCAAAACTGACACTAACCACTGCCAACGATATAAGATTCCCTGGTTTCGGAATCACGACTGGCATCCACGATCAAACTTTGCCTCTTTCGTTTCTACGTTATAATCCAACGGATAACACAGTCAATTGCAAACAAAATATAAGATAATTTGCAGCGTCTAATTATTACCTAAATCAAATCAGTTGCGTGCGATCCGACACATTTAATCCCTTTCTCCGCGCCGTTAACATGACGTATTATTTATCACCCGCTCCGTTAACATGACGTATGATTTGAATCCCATCTCCATCGGGTTTTATAACTCACTCACACCTGGTCTTGAAGCGTGCGGTCGTCCTGCTTCCGGCCATGGTCGCCATTACCTTTTTATCCTCGACCCCAAACCCCTCTTTCGAGGTGCACACTACGGAGGAAAGATGAAGTGCTGTTGTTTAGGCATTTCCAACCTGCCACCCTCCTTCTCCTCCTCCTCCTCCTCCTCATCCTCCGTTTTGACCGGCAAATGCCGCTTCCGGTTCCACTATTATTACTCTCCGCCAAACAAGAGACCGATGAGGTTTCGTGGCTTCCATGCCCTCCGTTGCCACAAGATGTACGTCCCTGGTAATCTTCCGTCTCTCTGTCTTTCTTTTATGTTTCTTTCCTCCTCGTTTTCCTTTGATTTGCTTTCAGCGATTCTTCCGGCATAATTTGATGGGTTGGACTACGGTCTGTAGGATTTGGGGGGGCTTCGCCGGAATCAAAGGCCGCAAGAAATCTCCAGGATTTCTTCACTTACGCCGCCGTTAAGATTGTTCTGGCTCAGCTCGAGGTTGTTTTCTCTCTATTTTTTCGCCTTTAATACTAAATACTGTATGTGAAATACACTGTCCGCCTGCTGACAAATTTTACTTGTTCTATGAAAGAAGAAAATCAATTACTTCATTTTCATCTACTCAATAAAATCGAAGTAGTCACAGATGCTTGCTACCTGATGTACTTGGTCCTGTTCTTCTTTTTCTGTTAGTCTATTTCGATTTTTGTCGATGATAGAAATCACAGGATTGCTCTGTCAAACAGTTGCTCATCGATTGGTTGACTTGTGCTTGCTCAATTACATATCTGCTTACCAGTTGTACCAATCTAATCTGAAGTTGTAGCCTAGACTTTGTGTGGACAATCAATTCAACGGAAATGTTTTGTTACCTCTAGGTTATACTTATGTGTTCTGATCAGTTTTCTATTGTTTTTTTTTTCTTTCCTTTTTTATTAATTTTTTCTTGGTGTGTCTTTCTATTCTGAATTGGGGAGCAGAGATATGTATTTAATAGGTTAATTCATAACTTCTTGGTTTTGGAGCAAAGGTTTTTTTTATTTTTATTTTTATGTCCTCAGAAATTATTGCCTAGACTTCAACCATGGTGGATGCATCTATACGTCAATTTTAGGTCCTTCCATTCTGTGTTACCCTTTACTAGAACTTGAATTCCCCTACTGCTATCACAGTGTCACATCTTTCTTACAACATCAAGTTGGTATCGATGTGTTATACAAGCAATCATTCTTATGATGGAGTAGGTGGTGCTGGAGGAATGATCATATATGAGAGCATGAGATTCACCTTCTTTTGTGATAAATCTGGTACCAAGATTTATCAGCATGACACTGATAAGCTATGAAACCAAGTAACGTTAAATATTCATTCCAATTATGATATTTTGTACTTTTATTAGATTCCTAACTGTTTTCCAGAGATAAATTTAGGCAAAGGACTCAAATCTGGATCCTTATGCGGCTTCTATAGAATATGACAAGTTTTTCTGTATCAAACAAATATTGACTTCAACTTGAGAATATAAGTCCTACCAAACATAGACTAGGTTGTCTGAATTGAATTGAATCCTTTTCTATTCAGCATCTCTAATTGTTTCTTATACTTATACATCATGATGTCAATATGATTACCTTTCTCCATCTTGTCTTAATAATAAACCAAGTGGTGTTCCCGTATCTTCATTTTCCAACGAGGCTTGGCTAGAATCTGTCTCGAACTTGTAGTTTATTTCTATCTCGAATAAGAACTTTATAGTTGCTTTCACCTATCTTAATTATCTCTTTAATTGTGAACAGAGCTATAATCCTGAGGCATATCAGGAGTTGACAGAGTTTATAAGCCACAACTCTTTGAATGATGGGGACATGTTCTGTAGAAGGTTGATGCGTGAGTCTCCAAGGCATAAGAGTTTAGGTGTGAATATTGTCATTTTCTTAGTGATTCTACTTGCAAAAGCTACTGTAAACTGACAAAAAATTAGTCACTAAGATAAAAATAGGGAAAGAAAAGTTTACGTTGCACCAAGCAATATAAGTTTTAATTATAAGTTGTATTTGTTCAAATCATGGTAATTTTAGAGGATAAAATTTATCAACACATGCAAGTTGCGGAATCAGTTTCAGAGGATTTCTTTTTATGGATAACTATGCTGCTTGACAGAAAATATGTATGAAGTCTATGAAGATCCACATAAGTAGTGATTGGTGAAAAAAAATTTTGGTGCAGAATACTCGTTCTCATTGCACTATGTGATATATGGAAACGATTCATAATCTACTGTAATGTTACATGACAAGGAAAATGATTAAGTGGTAGGAATTAGTTGACTGAGTTAGGGAACATCTGATGTATACTTGTTAAGCCATGATTGTTCATCATGGTATTTGTGCACAGTCAACTCTACAGGAGTTATGTATTTGAATATTTGCATATTATTTTTCCATTGATACAAAAGCCTATAACTGCTAGCATCTATTAGATTTGCTTTTATCAAATGGAAGGTCTGAAAAGGCGTTGGAAGAATAAATTGGTTGTGATAGGAAACTATGAGCTTCAGGTGATATTGTAGAAGTTCCAAAATGTATATTCAGAAGAATTTTCCAGTATGGAGTTTTCTTATCTGTTTAAATTTATTGGTTAAAATTCTTCCATGTATTTAGCTCCATTTATGTGACTAGATCTGTGTATAATAGAAGAGATTATGTAAATTAGATCTATGCGTACGTAAGTCCAATAAATATGAATTTAGTCCATATTCATGCATGTCTAGGTCGGATTTGTGTGGATTCTAATCTAGTCCTAATGGAGCTTTAAATTTGCATGGATGCTGGTCAGGTCCATATAGATTTAGGTCAGATTTGCATGAGTATTGGCCTGCTCAAAATGTGATCTGAATATCATGGATTTATATGATATGCATGGATCTGAGCCACACTCACATATCTTGGCTTGGACCCAATTTAAACTCAAGATGTACATTGTATTCGCATTGATGTGATCTCATTTTACAAAGATATTAGTTAATGTTGATTTATAGATCTACAAAGAAGATGAAATCTAAGAATAAAAGATGAGGATGATTTCTTGAGATTGAAGCTTGATATTCTAAAACCTAAATTTAGATATGGGAAAGATGAAGATGTGAGATTGAAATTGTCAGATAAAAGAGTTTAGAATGGAAGAAGTTCCCTGTGAAGAAAACTGGAGATGTGAGATGCAGGGGAGAAAGAGAAGAAAAACAATAATAAAGATACTGGCACCTCCCCATATCAAATATAACCAAATCAAATTGCTTGGTCTGCATTCAGGTTGACTATTGGATTGGTAAAGTTCATCTTGATGATACGGTCGAGATTTGATCCCTTGGTATATATTATAACAACTTCATTGTCCATATTAACAAGCCTTGATCAGAATATACTACTATAATGGAAGAGTTTATATTGGTATGTATTCCACATTAAACTTCTACTTTTTCTTTTCCTTTAACCAGCAAGAAATTAGTGCACTCCAATTTAAATAGTAACTGAAGAAAATAACATCTAATTCTCTACCTATTGATTTGATTTGAAAATCCACAAAAGCAGAAAAATTACAGAATTAATGATATTAGTTAGTGCACATCTGTCTTCAAAACTTGAAGTTTTTCATATCCATTTCCCTCTATTAAAGATCATCATCATGTAATGTCAATAATATGGTACTAATATGGTTTTTTTTCCTTTGCTGACAGCTCTTCGTATTTTAGAGGTCAGTACTCAATATCTTGAGCTTGCATTCACGTAAGTTGTTGCTGTGTTAGATTACAACAACGAATTTTGTGCAGGTTCGATCGCATATTCGAAAAAAGATTTCGAGTGGGACAACTTAAAGAAGTTAGCTTTTAAGGTTAGTATGGAATTGCAAAGAGATTATCTCAAGACTGCATTTTTGGTTATCTGTTGATTTACTATGCAGATGGTTGATGAGTCTAACACTAGGCTCATGAGGGAATATGTGACAGAAACAAGTCACAAAGCAAGAGTTATCTCAGACTGCATTTTTGGTTATCTGTTGATTTACTATTGCAGATGGTTGATGAGTCTAACACTAGGCTCATGAGGGAATATGTGACAGAAACAAGTCACCTAGAAAATGAGCAGTAAATTTTTGAGATGCAAGTTACTCCTTCCCAAAACATCAGGATTATGTCAACATGGCATGCTACATGACATAAGCCTTATGAATTGTGCCATTTAAAAGTACTTGTACATTAGTTATACGTAGATATCATAAGAAATGATTCAAAATATTCGATTATGTTAAATGCCAAACTAAAGTTCTATTAGAATGTAATGAAGCATGGTAATTTTTTTTTTTTTTTCTTTCAAAGTGTAGGTGGTGAAGATGGGTTATGATCCCACCATCTGACAAAAGTGTCCTTTCTAGATAGGCTAATTCTTGTAGGCTTTTACTTTTATTCAAACAATATTATAGTTTTCGTTTATGCCCAAAGAAACTACTCATTTGGCTTTCCAATTTTGCCTCTCAAAAATAAAAAGCTTAATTTCTCCTTTTTTTAATGATTTCTTTTTCTTGGCTTTTAAATAGGTTTGGTTCAACAAATTTTAAAACAATTCATATAAATGTAAATCAGTTCAAAAAATTTTAGGGTGAATTTTTAGAAAAAGCCTTTAAGTTTGAGAATTTCTCAAAAAGCATTCTAAGTTTGAAAATTTTGTGCTGAAAAGATTATTTTATCATGTGAAAAGAATTTTATATTTATGAATAAAGAAGTTAGTATATTTAAATATATATAAGTTTAAAGATAATAGGTGGATACAATATTTTAACTAAAATTATTTACTAATTTAGTAAATAAATAATTTTGTTACATATTTAAATATATGAATTTAAATACATATAATATATATATATATATATATATATATATATATATATATATATATATATATATATATATATATATATATAAAACTTAAGATTGAATTTATGTACTCTATTTTATGTATGATAAGAGTGACATTTGGGTGTGATTTGGTGCTCTTTCTGTACACAAAGTTGGCACAATTCAAGCCCCTGTACAATAGATTGAGTCAAAATCTTTGGAATTTCAATCATGAGAGACAAAATGGGCAAAACTTTGTCGGTAAAATTTGGGTGAAAAAGATCAGTGCAACTGATTCAATCTCGTTTTTCTTTTCGCCCAAATTTTATTCACTAAATCAAAAATCTCTTAATATATGCTGAACAAAATTAGATGTGGTTTTCATACTACTTGGAGAGAAAAGAACGACGCATCGTTCTTTTTCATCCAATTGGGAGTTGGGTCAACATGTATTGGGCATCCCATGATGATGACAAAAAGAGTTATAGTCTTGATAAAAGGAGTTGCACACTTTTATTAGAAATGAAAAAAAAGGAGTTACGAACAAAAATGATAAAAGGAGTTATGTGTAGAGACTACGATGCTCTTATCGACTTTAATATCTTTATCTAAACATATCTTTGAAAGTCAAAATGATGACTAAGTTTGATCATATCAGGTTGATGCAAAATGAAGAGCTCTCGAGATAATACTGTAGAAAAAGTGAGTACATAAAGCCCTACAAAGAGCATATCGATGAAAAACCATTTATCTCCAGTTTCACCACAACAATCCAATCTATATCTTTCCTTCATAGGTGCATATGGGAAACGAATCCAATTTGTGATACCGACCATCACCCCTTTCTCAATAATTCCACAACTGCCTCCATAATTGTTTTCATGAATGTAATTAAATTCGGTTCCATCCACTTCTATATGAATTTGAATTTGAGATGCACTAAACTTATAATACAAGTCTTCCTTAGTGTTACAGTTTCCCATCCAACTTTGTTGGTTAACAAGTTGTAATACAAGTCTTACTTGTTGGTTAACTAATAAATATCCCCACATATATGCCCTTGATATTGGAATTATCATTAAACTTAATACCACTATAAGTAGATAGTGATACAAAGAATAGTAAGCACATTTTAGGAGCTTCATTTCTTTATATTTTTTTTAAACTCAAGTATCTACCGAGAGTCATAGTTAGTCGTAATTAATAGTTATTTTTCATGGATGTTATAGAATGTATAAGGAGGATATTATTATTTGCGGGGATATGTATGTTATCTTAATATTTATGAGGTTAAATATAATTTTTAAAAAGGATAGATATGTAAAATCACTACTGGTTTGCGACACCAATGAACAATATTAGAAGCTTTCTATTTATAGCCCCTATTTTTCCTATTGACAATATCTTATTATTGATAATCTCTTAAAAATAATAATATATTATTTTACTATTTATAGTCATTGTACTACTGATTTTATCCTTGTTTTTTTTTTTTCATTGCAATCTCTTATATCATCTTTGACGCTATTTCTTATCGATGTCATAGTCGTCGCTAACATCATCATTCCCCATCCTCCCAGAAAGAAGAAGAAGAAGAATGATAGAAAAAAAAGAAAAAAATATTTATGTCCCTTTATAAAAAGAAAATAAGTTTGTAAATACTAAAATGAGGATCGCTCTCAATATTATTGTGTCATTCATTAATAATATTCCCTATCCTATTTGCAATGGGCCAAGGTGTAAAAGTGCCCTTCCATAAGTCTGGGGCACTACCTCGGCTGTAATGACTCCTCAAACACAAGGGCTCTTAGCCGGACTCAACTAACGCTGGTATGGAACCGGGGGCCGAATTAAGAGGACTGAGATACACGCGTCTCGCTGTACTGCTCGGTCAAGCTGGCCAACTCAGCGGGTTTCAAGGGACGCCAGACTAAGCCGTGGGTTTGGGTCGGGTCTACACCCGGGCTGGGCCAAGTGCAGTCTGCCGAATGGCTAGGCCTGACCGGATCCGACCCACTATCTGAGACGGGTCGGACCCAAGCTAGTCTCCTCAATCGAATATAAATAATATATTTGGTTTTCAAAGAATCAATTGATCATCATCATCATCATCATCATCAAATTCAGGCCACAAATTTTGGAACATTTTTTGAATTTAAAATTCAATAAACCATAAATGCTTCAGATAGATAAATTAAAAAGAAAAAAACACTAATGATCAGAATTAATAATCTATAAGTAGGTGGTATTCTTTAAACAATTATTAAATCATGAATTTAAATAATTAATAGAAAAATTACAAATTTATGTGGCTGCAGTGTTCTCATCATTGAGGCGGCTCACTATTAGCTTGCACCAGATCAATTCACTATGAAAGATTAAGAAATCAATATGATAATGAGTGACATAACCATTTCTTGTAGTAGAATGAATGAATGAAGATAGTAAACCAAGATGATAACTATGTCAAAGATTAAGAAATCAATACGACGATGAGTGTTCCATAACCATTGCTTGTGGAATGAAGAAACGACACATTATGATGATAACCATGCATGTCATTTAGGAGATACATACTAAGAAATCAGTATAATAGTGGCATAAATGTTTAATTATTGTATGACAAGTGGGATATGAAACGTAATTATTCTACGAATTAAATATTATCATTAAAAATATACGAAATATAATTGAAGGATCAATGACGTACTTACGTACAAGATTCATCATACATAACTAAAATCTAATTCATATTTATGTAATTCATTTACATTCAAACTGTTATTAATTAATTAATTTAGTTGTCGTTCAATATTATTTATTTAAGTGTTGTTGTCATTTTGTTATTCCAATAAAAAAATAAGTTTTGCTAGTTGCATTTTAATCTTAGATGACTTCATATTTCGACAAGAAAAATGTATTATCATTCTCATATAGTTAAATGTTAAAGATTGTTATGATGTTTTTTAATCTTTATTTTTACAACACGGAAATCAGTTGTTGGATTTGGAGAAAAAATATTTGCAGCACCACAATTAAAAATAAATTTGGATGAAAATGTAGTCAGTCTCATTAAATGTGATTGGGAAAATATGTTACTGTTAAAATTTGCAAGAATAGATATGTAAAAATAATATTAATAATTAAAAAAAAAACCTTCATAGAAATCTCCAACATTCAATTATAACGATTAATTAGTCAATCTGATGCTTTCCTAATGATGTTTAATGGTGATTGCTATGACTGACTTAATGTTCAGATGCATTACTTTGGTTATACGTTTTGGGATTTAAAGAGGAAGTAGAGTATTTATTATATCTAAGCATTATTAATGTTCCCAACTATCTGATGTTCTTATACAAGAAAATGTTGGATGGATAATTTTGTTTTTTGGATTTTTTTTTTACATAAATCATAATTATGACTGTAAAATCTACTAAAACACATAATAAATACCATATATATAATTACGATCATAAAACATTCTTTACTCAATATATAATTACGATCATAAAACATTCTTTACTCAATATATATATATAAATAAAAGGATCATAACAGTTATGAACATTCGGTCCTTTTTTTTATTCTCAATATATATATATGTACATGTATATAAGTACATATGTACATATATACATGTATATATGTACATACGTACATATATACATGTATATATGTACATATGTACATATATGTACATATATATATGTACATATATATATATATATATGTACATATATATATATATACATACATTAATACATATATATACATACATATATATATATAATATATATATACATACATAATACATATATATATATATATACATATATATACATACATATATATATACATATACATATATATATACATGTACATGTATATATATACATGTACATGTATATATATATACTGTAACATAGTTTTTTTAGTATTTTAGTTTTCAAATTTATTATTGTTGATTTGTGTATTTCCCAAAAAAATTCCATATTTGGGTAATTACCAAAAGGTACCCCCCAATTTTTGCTTTTACTCTTACAATGTTTTCATTTGGCTTGTTTATAGTATTTTTTAGTGTCAATAGTATTTGATTGATGTATTGAAAATATCCTAAAGCATTATTGAAAAACATTATAACATTATTTGTCTCCTTGGTTTTAATTATGCTACGACCGTATCGACACTAAGAGGGGGGAAGTGAATTAGTACTTTTGAAAAATCATATCGATTTAAAAACTTATTTGATTAAATCATATCGAAAAACATTTAAACTTAAAGAGCATGTTCGAGCGTAGTGAGGGTAGTAAGCAAGTAAATCAATTAGTAATATAAATGAAAAAGCATGAAGAAAATATAAATCGATTTTATAGTGGTTCAGTCGTCATGACATACGATCACTCTCGATTCCTCTTCACTCGATGCCACCAGCTTCCACTATCGATCTTCTTTCTAATGGACGAAGATCAACTACCTTTACAACTCTTTCTCCTTTTCATAGACTCAGGAGAAAATCTTTACACCACTCTTTTACAAATATTCCCTCATACACCTCTCTTAGAACTATCTCTAAGCTCTAGGATGAGGGACTCTAAATTTTAAAATAGTTTAAAACCTTACAAGCATAAAATTTTTGTTCTACTTTTTTGTTGTACTTAAGCAAGAATTTGTAGGGTATTTATAGACCCCAAATGACTTCAAAAATTAGAGCCAAAATTTAAATCCCCAGGTTTTCGGGATACTAGTGGTACCACTGGTAATTCTAGGTAGTACTATCACTTGCCAGATTGACAACTAGTGGTACCATTGCTTGTCAGTTTGACACTAGGTAGTACCATTGCCCAGTTTGACACTAACACTGGGTAGTGCTAGTCATAGGTGCCCAACAAGCCAATCACGTGAGTGATGACACGTGTGACTTGACACAGAATCTTTTTGCTTATTATATTTTGACATTTATCACTTTATGTTATCTATTGCATATATGCATATATATATATTATGATGTGCTTAGATCCGTGCAATGGGAATCGGATCGTGATGAGATCACGATAATGAGACCGATTCACCTTTAAACATGATCCTAAATAATCCCAGTCATAGGTTACTCAAGAGGGACATCGTAATAACCAGACAGACTGGTGTGTTGTATACCCGTCCATATGATAGATGTAGCTGGTCTCATAGCTGCTCATGTTGGGACAATATGGATACAGTACAGGTGCTCATTGGAGAATGAGTTCACTGATTGATCTGTTTACGGAATACTGGATGGTTGATAATGCCTTATTGTCAGATAGTGATTTCGTAGTTCTAGTGGTGTATCTAGTCCTTAGACTTGAGACGCTAAGGATGTCCTGTATGAGTGCTCCACTCTTTGATACTAGATTTATAGGTTTGGATGTCCCAGATCTAGTATAGTTGGTTATTGGGAGTGGCAGTCAACCTTATAAGGGCTATTGAGTGTCGATAGAGGATCATCCACTCTCGGCGTCATGAGAGGAATATCCCATGTGTTTTTGCTCAGATAAATCCCTGGCTAGGGTCATTCGGGTTGAGAGAGAAAGAGTTATCCGGGAGAATCCGATTAGAGCAAGACTCGAGTAGAAACCGTATGAGTCTGACAGCACCATACCCGATATACGGTCTCTAGGATATTAGATGGATGAGAAACTATAGATACACGGTAATTAAGGATAGACAAGTCCAATGGATTGGATTCTCCTATATCATCTGGAGACTACGGTGTAGTGGCATAGTACGTCCATTGTCGATGAGTCGAGTGAATTATTATAGAGATAATAATTCACTGAGCCAAAAGGAGTTCTGATAGCTATGACTCACGGCCAGCTCGATATTGGATCCATGGACGAGATCCAATAAGAGCCCATGAGAGATTATTGGATAAAGATCTACTAATCTAAAAGACTTGGGTAATTGGACGCAGATCCAACACCCACTAGGGGAGGATCCATTAGGGTTTGACAAGGGGCCTCTATAAATAGGAGGGATTCAGAGCCTCATAGGCTAGAGTCATTGCTTGCCTCTCCTATTCTCCCCCCCCCTTTCTCCACCTCTGGAGTTTTGAGGAGCGTCGTCGCACCCCTACTGTGTGGATCACTGCTAGAAAGGAGGACGCTTGACCTCCTTCACCCTCTCCTAGAGATCTGTAAGGAAATAGGGATATACGATCTCCCTAGGTAATACAATCTATTCTATATGCAATTTGTTTCATGGATTTTTTATGCACCAATCTTCGCACGACGATGAACATCTCTTTGGGAATAGGGGATTTTGTTTTCTTGTTCTTCTACTGCGTATGTGATGTCGCCCCCAAGATTTCCCAACAGTGGTATCAGAGCCAGGTTGTTCGTGCAATAGATTGGTTTTGAACTATGTGTGTTGTGTTTTGAAAAAAACTTTTGACATTAAAATTGTTAACGCAAAAACGAGAAAGGGTAGCAACTATTGCTGCCCTCGATCTACGTGTGTACAACCGTAGGCTTGCACCGACGGGGCTGGCAACCCGCGGGTGTTGCCTGTGGCCACAGCGCCCACAAGGGCAGGCGACGCCGGCAAGCAGGCCGCCTACGCGCGGCAACTGTTACTGCGCACAATCGTAGCCGTAGGCGGCTAGCCGCCCGCAGGAAGAGCCGCCTGCGGTGCACAAGCGGTGACATCCGCGGGCGCTGCCTACGCGCGCAGTAGGGGTGGCGGCTACGGGTGCAGCCCCGTGGGCAGAACCGCCCGTGGCGGCTCCCAACCACAGGGGAGACACCGCCCGCAAGCAGGGGCAGTGCCCTCGGCCCCAGCCATAAAGGCCGTCGCCGGTAGGTGGCGGCGGCGGCAACAGCAGCAGGGGAGAGGGAGAAGGGCATTAGAGTTTTCTTGACAAAAGATAGTTTTGCCCTTGAGAATTTGAGAAATTTCAGTTTCTATCCTTTGACCAAATTATGAAAATGCCTCTCAGAATTTAGAAAATTTCCTACATGTCGTTGATTTCAGAAAATAATATTAATTAATTAAAAAATTTAGTTGATTATTATTATTTTATTATTATCTAGTAGTCCTACATGATAATGACTTATACATGTGATGTATGATGTATGGACGAATGATCATGGACTGTGTGATGTATGTACTTGTGATTATTATTATTGGGGCCTGAGAGCCTCCATTATATTTCTCATTTATTGTTGGGCCTACATGCCTATGATTAAATTGTAATCACATGAGAAGGCGCAACGGGAGCGTGGATGCCATAGCGGGACCCACGAGATGGACGAATGCAATGCATGGAGATGCATCGAGATGTCGACGGAATTGACGAGGACGAGATGGATGATCACAGGGCATGGAGATGCACCGCTGCACACATAGATCTTGATGTGAGTAATTAGGCCTACTAGCTCGGGCCTGATCACATTAGGTTGTGGTCCATAATCATCTGGTGTGATTGCTTATACATATACTAGATATGTATATATATTTGCATGCGATGTAGATATATATTAAATATATATGTGTGACATGTCATATTAGGAGACCAAATTATAGAAACATCTCTCTCGATAATATTAAGTCGGTAAACGTGAGGCAATTAGATTGACTCATGTGGCCTTCCATCGTTATGGGTAGGAACCGATTCCTGGTATAGGTTGAGTTGGTCGAGTCCCTCGAGGCTCACCTATATCGCGATTTGTTATCTTGCTTACGACATAGAGATGTCACCGGTGACCTGAGGCCATGGTATGCTTGGTCGAGTCCCTCGAGGGTATATCATCAAATCAGACTCATCTTATAACGAAGGTGTTGACTTAACCAAACATCATGGTTGGTAGAGTCCCTCGAGACCATGGTGATTCGGAGGCCGAACAGGATGGAAATCACAAAGAGTTGTGATTGGCAAGAGTTGTCTACCTTTTGGGCTTAGTGTGATTGGTCGAGTCCCTCGAGGTTACACTAAGACGCCGATTGGATCCTGATCCCCACTAAAAGTCTATCGGAGACTTCCATTTCATGTGCTGAGGGTGTCGCGTAACTCACTAGTAAAATAGTGGGAGCATATTAAGATAGAAGTTCATATCTTGATTGTTTATTTCTTACAAAATCTGTATGTTATTCATTATTGTTGCATCATTATTTTTAGAAAATGTCGCTTTCAAATCCCTTACGTGGCATACTTGATGTCAACTGCCTCACTGGTCCAAATTATATGGATTGGCTCTACAACTTGAGAATTGTTCTCATAGCGGAGAAAATCGCATACGTCCTTGATATAGTAATGCCTACGCCTGACGAAGGGGCAAGTGAGGATAAGATCGCTCGCTACGTGAAGTACATTAATGACTCCACTCTTGCTCAGTGCTATATGTTGGGCTCTATGACTCCTGAGTTACAGAGACAACATGAAAAGATGGATGCTAGATCCATTCTCCTACATGTCTGTAAATTATTTGAGGAACAAGGAAGGACTCAGCGATATGAGATATCCAAGAGCCTCTTCCACACTAGGATAACTGAGGGGACACCGGTTCAGAACCATGTCCTAAAGATGATTGAGTGGATGGAGAAACTCACAGGTTTAGGAATGGTCCTAGAGGATAACTTATGTGTGGACATTGTGCTTCAATCCCTACTAGATTCCTTTTCATAGTTCATAATGAATTTTAATATGAACAAGCTTGAGGTGACTCTCCCAAAGCTCCTCAATATATTGAGAGAGGCAGAGAGTACTATTAGGAAAGAGAAGCCAGTTCTCTACACTAGTGAGACCAGAAAGAAAAGGAAAGCAGAAAAGTCCCTCAAGAAGGGAAAGGGCAAGGGCAGACCAAGAAAAGCAAAGGTTGCTAAGAAAGACCCAGCAAAGGACAAAGGCTAGTGCTTCCACTATGGCAAAGATGGGCATTGGAAGAGGAACTGCAAAGAGTACCTTGCAGAAAAGGCGAAATAGAAGCTTGGTGAAGCTTCAGGTACATTCATGATCAGTCTCCATTTGTCAGACTCTTATGATAACACATGGGTATTGGATACCGATAGTGCTTATCATATATGCAATTTGTTGCAGGTTCTGACAAGGCCTAGGAGACTAGAGAGAGGCGAGATGGACCTCAAGATGGGCAATGGAGCAAAAGTTGCTATAGTAGCCGTTGGCGAGGTCACCCTACATCTGCCTGGTGGAGCTTTTATTGCATTAGATGCATGTTATTTTGTTCCTTCTATTATCAAAAACATTATCTCCATTTCATGTTTGATAGTTAGTGGATATAAATTAGTTTTTGAGAATAATGGTTGTTCGATATTATTAGATGATGAGATCATCACGAAAGGAACATTGCATAATGGTTTATTTATGCTAGACACTACTCCACATATCATGAATGTAAGTGTGTCCAAGAGGAAACGAGATGAGATGAATAGTGCATACCTGTGGCATTATAGGCTAGGTCATATCTATGAAAAAAGGATTCAAAAGTTGCTAAATGATGGATATCTAGATCTATTCGACTATGAGTCATATGCAACTTGCAAGCCTTGCTTTCGTGGAAAATTGACCAACTCTCTATTTAGTGGAACTGGAGAGAGAGCTACTGAATTGCTGGAACTCATACATAGTGATGTATGTGGACCCATGTCAACTCATGCCATTGGTGGTTACTCCTACTTCATTACCTTTATTGATGATTTCTCAAGGTATGAATGTGTACTTAATGAAGTACAAGTCCGAGGCCTTTGAGAAATTCAGAGAGTATAAGAATAAAGTGGAGAATCAGACTGGAAACAATATCAAGACTCTTTGATTAGATCGAGGAGGTGAGTACTTAAGTACAGAGTTTACTCAGTTTCTCAAGGACCATGGGATATTATCCCAATTGACACCTCCTTATACACCTCAGCTCAATGGTGTGTCTGAAAGGAGAAATCGTACGTTGTTAGACATGACACTATCCATGATGAGTTTCGCTGACCTACTCATCTCGTTCTAGGGATATGCCCTAGAGACCATAGCTTACCTTCTAAACAGAGTTCCAACTAAGTCGGTAGTGTCTACACCATATGAGATATGGAAAGGGAAGAAGCTCGATCTTAAAGTTGTTAAGATTTGGGGCTGCCCTGCCTACGTTAGAAGACACAACCCCGATAAGTTAGAATCGAGGACAGAGTGATGTAAATTTATGGGATACCCCAAGGAAACTTGTGGGTATTATTTCTATCATCTCGAGGACCAAAAGGTCTTTATAGCCAAAAGAGTAATGTTCCTTGAGAAGGAACACATTTTTGGCAGAGATAGTGGGAGCATGATAGAGTTGAGCGAGGTTGGAGAACCAAGCTTAAGCACCACTATACAGCCCGAGTCTGTTTAGGTACCTAATACACAAGTTTCAACTTTACGTAGGTCTGGTAGAGTATCCCATCCTCTTGAGAGATATGTGGGACATATTAGAGGAGAGAATGTTGAGGATATTGATCCTCATGTTGAATCTTGGATTTTGATGATGAAGTCAATTGTCATGTTTTATCTAATCCATATGTTGAGATAAGTATGCAGGATTAACTATGAAAGCTTGAAGACATAAAGCGAGTCTACCGGAATCAAGTTCGATGGGTGTTTGAGAGTCTGAAGATTCGTCGGAGATGCTATCGGAACCAATCGAGAAGAAATCGGGGACTTATCGGAGTTTTCAGAAGTTCGTCGAAGAGATCATCGGAGGTTCGCAAAGATCACCGAGAAGGCTCGGCTACTCACTGATTTCACCACAAGATCGGGAGCCAGTTGGGAGTTCGTCGGAAGAAATCCAAGGGCGTATCGGAAGTCCGCCGGAAAGCTCGTCGGAACAAGACTTGAAGTTTGCCGGTTAAAAACTTGCTTAGGATTATGTTTTTAGTTACGTAGTTTACATGTAATTAAGGTTAGGATTAAGAAATAATCCTATATCTTGATTAGGGGCCAATTGGGCCCAAAATGAAACCTGGTTTGGGCTGGACTTAAAGCCCAACCAGTGACCAGTAAGGTCGGGCGGTGGAACTGCCATACTGGGCGGTGGCACCGCCCAGCACCCGAAGAGCCAAGCGGTGGCACCGCCCAACACCCGAAGAGCTAGGCGGTGGCACCGCCCAATACACTGTCAGTGTCAGAACTGAGAGGCGGTGGCACCGCTAGCTTCGAGAACCAAAGAGAATTCAAATTTTGGAGCCTAAATTTGAATCCTCTTGAGGCCTATAAATACCCCTCAATTCCCAGCAGAGATTACAACTTTTGAGAAGCAATAGAGTAAAAAAAGTCTTAGCAAGTCTTACTTTCAAATTGCTTGAGTATTCACCTCCCTTTCTTTCTTGCTAAAATTTTGTAAGAGTGTGAACTACTTGTAATGGTTGTAAGAGGGGTGTTTGTCCTTCCCCTTCAAAGTGATTTGCTAGTGGAAGTTGGGGGCCTCATCGAAGAAGGCTTCGCAAGTGGATGTAGGTCATTTTGACCGAACCACTTTAAATCTGCATGTTCCTTGAATGTGTGAGTTGTTATTTTTCTACAATCATTATCTACATAGAAGCAAGTTTTTGTTCTTCACTTTACTCTAGTTACTATAGAACGAAATCTCCTCGCATTTTATAGAATCAGTTTCAAGCCTACTAGTTTTAATCCGCTGCACTAATTCACCCCCCCCCCTCTTAGTGCCGCTCCGATCCTAACAATTGGTATCAGAGAGGCTCACTCTCATATTTGGTTTAATACCTAAGAGAGATGGCTTACTCCGGCATGCATAAGGGACATTCTATTACATGTCCACCTATGCTTAATGGGTCGGATTACACATATTGGAAGACACGTATGAGAATCTTCCTCATTTCCATGGATTTCGAGCTTTGGACTATTGTTGAAAATGGATTTCAAAAATCTTCTCTTCCGATGAGCGAATGGAATGAATCAGAGAAGAAGGTTTTTGCTTTAAACGCAAAGGCTATGAATGCCTTGTTTTGTGCACTAGACAAAAATGAATTTAATCGCGTTTCAATTTGTGATTCTGCTTTTGATATTTGGAGAACTCTTGAGGTCACTCATGAAGGCACTAGCCGAGTGAAAGAGTCCAAAATCAACATTCTTGTGCACTCTTATGAACTTTTCCGAATGAAACCAAGTGAGTCCATCGGAGACATGTACACCCGTTTCACGGATGTCATCAATGGACTCAAAGCTCTTGGTAAAGATTTTTCTAACTTTGAACTAGTAACTAAAATCTTAAGATCCCTTCCTAAAAGTTGGGATCCAAAAGTTACTGCCATTCAAGAGACCAAGGACCTTAAAATATTCTCTCTTGAAGAACTTATTGGGTCTCTAATGACCTACGAAATAACATGTCAAGCTCATGACAAGTTCGAGAACCCCCTTCCAAAGAACAGGAAGAATATAACACTCAAATCACAAGAAGACCACTTAAAAGGAACATCAAGTGATGAGGACAGTGACAATGACATTGCACTTTTGACTCAAAAATTTAAAAAATTTATAAGAAAGAATAAATTTAAAAATAACACCAAAAACAAACTTGAACATAAAAAGGACCAAGTGATATGCTATGAATGCAAGAAGCTGGGGCATTTAAAAAATGAATGTCCCCAAGCCAAAAAGAGAACATCAAAGAAGAAGGCGCTCAAAGCAAGTAACGTGGGATGATTCAAGCGCATCCAAAGAAGAGGAGGAGGTAACGAATTTAATTGATGCAGATTTATCTTATCATGAATTATTAAATGTCTTCCACGAGTTATTTGATGAATGCAAAATAATTAGTAGAAAATATAAATTGTTAAAAAAGGAGCATGATAGTCTTACTTGTAATTTTGATAAATTAAAAACTGAATATCATAATAGTTTAGCTCCATGCATAAAATGCCATGATCTAGAAACTCTCCAAAAGGAGAACTTACTACTTAAGGACACCTTGAAGAAATTCGAGGTCGGTAGCAAGTCTTTGAACATAATCCTTATAAATAAGGGTCACGTTCCTAAAAAAAGTGGAATCGGATTTATGAGAAGTTCTCACCAAAATCCAACCACCTTCATTAAAGGTCCTATCTTACATGTTCAACACCAAAGCAATTGCAACTTTTGTTGCAAATATGGACATAAAACTTATCAATGTCCATTCAAGAAAATTAGTCCGAACAAATTAACTTGGGTTCCTAAAGGAACCATGAACAAGTCTATGCAACATGATAAACAAGTTAGATTAGTTTTTTAGGCACCCAAAAGTAAATGGGTACATAAAAATAATCCCTTCTTGTAGAAACATACACCATCACAAGCTAGGAGCAAGAGATAGTACCTTGATAGTGGATGCTCAAGGCATATGACCGGAGATCCATCCCAATTCTTCAAGCTCACTAGCATAGATGAAAGCTATGTCACCTTTGGAGACAACAACAAAGGCAAAATCATTGGCAAGGGAACCATAGGTAACAAATTAAACTTTTCTATTGATAATGTATTACTAGTTGATGGATTGAAACATAATCTCTTGAGTATTAGTCAATTATGCGATAAAGGTTATATCGTTAGATTTGAATCAAATGTGTGTATTATTGAAAAATCAAACAATAACATGACTATGATTGCATTAAAACAAAATAATGTCTGCACCATCAATCTTTATGAACTAGGTAATGAAATGTGCCTCTCCGCTTTAAAAGATGATGCTTGGCTTTGACATAGGAGATTAGGCCATGCAAGCATGAAACTAATATCTAAGATCTCATCTAGAGAATTAGTACGAGGGATTCCAAATATGAAGTTTGTTAAGGACAAAATATGCGATGCATGTCAACTAGGTAAGCAAATAAAAACTAGTTTCAAACTAAAAAATCGATTAGCACCATTAGACCATTACAATTGATCCATTTGGACTTATTTGGACCAATTAACACGACAAGTCTAGGAGGAAGCAAATACGCTTTTGTAATTGTAGATTATTATACTAGATACACTTGGACCTATTTCTTGGCTCACAAAAGTGATTGTTTCAAATGTTTCTCTAAATTTTGTAAACTCACTCAAAACAAAAAAGGTTTCATGATTTCATCAATTCGAAGTGATCACGGTGGCGAATTTCAAAACCGCGATTTCCAAATTTTTTGTGAAGCTAACGGATATAACCACAACTTCTTTACTCCAAGAAACTCTCAACAAAATGGAGTAGTAGAAAGAAAAAATAGAAATCTATAAGAAATGGCAAGAACTATGTTGAATGAACATAGTCTACCCAAGTATTTTTGGGCCGAAGCCGTGAATACGACTTGCTACATCATGAATAGGGTTCTAATAAGACCATCTCTATCAAAAACTCCCTATGAATTATGGAATAACAAAACACCAAATGTTTCTTATTTTAAAGTTTTCGGTTGCAAATGCTTTATTTTAAATGAAAAGGATGCCTTAGGAAAATTTTATGCTAAATCCGATGAAGGCATCTTTCTTGGTTACTCTTCCGTTTCTAAGGCTTTTCGTGTTTTTAACAAAAGAACCTTAGTTATAGAAAAGTCTATTCATGTAATTTTTAATGAAATTTCTGAGTTAAAGAAAAATGATTTTGATGATGATGTTGGTTTTGAAAATTTGGATTTAAAGGAACCCCCTCCTCAAAATAGCAACTTGGATGCATCTTCTTCCAAAATCTCCTTACCCAAGGAATGGAAGTATGTAGATTCTCATCCAAAAGAGCAAATTATAGGAGATACATCACAAGGGGTTCAAACTCGTTCTTCTTTCAAGAATTTTTGTGCTAATGCTGCCTTTCTCTCTCAAATCGAACCTAAATGCATTGACGAGGCCTTGAAAGATGATTCTTGGGTCATTGCAATGCAAGAGGAATTGAATCAATTTGAGAGGAATGAGGTATGGAAGCTTGTTCCTAGACCTAGTGACCATTTAGTCATTGGTACTAAATGGGTCTTTAGAAACAAGTAAGACGAATATGGTATTGTGGTTAGAAACAAGGCTAGATTAGTGGCCAAAGGTTTCAACCAAGAAGAAGGTATCGACTATGAAGAAACCTTCGCTCCTGTGGCAAGATTAGAAGTCATTAGGATGCTCCTTGCCTATGCTAGTAGTAATAATTTTAAACTATTTTAAATGGACGTCAAAAGTGCCTTCTTGAATGGTTTTATTTAGGAAGAAGTATATGTCGAACAACCTCTTGGATTTGAAAATTCTCTTCTTTCTAATCATGTATTCAAATTGACTAAGGCTCTCTATGGTTTGAAACAAGCTCCTAGAGCTTGGTACGAAAGGCTTAGTTCCTTTCTTATTTTAAATAATTTTACCAAAGGCAAGGTTGATACTACATTATTTATCAAACATTTTGAAAATAATTTTCTTATTGTGCAAATTTATATTGATGATATTATTTTTGGTTCTTCGGATGAATCACTATGTGAATCATTTGCTAAAAATATGAGTCATGAATTTGAAATGAGTTTAATGGGTGAATTAACATTCTTTTTAGGATTACAAATCAAATAACTTAGTGACGGTATATTTCTTAACCAATCTAAATATACATTAGAATTGTTAAAATGATTTAACATGGATAATTCAAAAGCAATAAACACCCCTATGAGTACTTCGACTAAGTTAGATATGGATGAAAACAATAAAAATTTCGATCAAGAAACGTATATGGGAATGATAGGTAGTCTACTCTACCTCACCGCGACTAGACCGGATATTATGTTTAGTGTGGGACTTTGCGCTAGGTTTCAATCTAATCCTAAATTATATCATCTCAAGTGTGTTAAAAGAATATTTAGATATCTTAAAGGAACTCCAAATTTAGGACTTTGGTATCCAAAATCAGAAAAAATTGATTTAATTGCTTATGCTGATGCAGATTTTGCTGAGTGTAGATTAGATAGAAAAAGCACATCAGGAACATGTCAATTTTTGGGATATGCTCTTGTTTCCTAGTCATCTAAGAAACAAAACTCGGTTGCACTATCAACAACCGAAGCTGAGTATATTGCAGCTAGTGCATGCTGTGCACAAGTTGTGTGGATGAAAAACACCTTAGAAGATTATAAAGTTCATCTTAAAAATATTCTCATTAAATGTGATAACACAAGTGCTATATGTTTAACAAAGAATCCCATTCAATACTCAAGAACAAAACATATTGATATTAGACATCACTTTATACAAGATCATATCACTAATCATGATGTAGTTATAGAGTTCATTGATACTAAACATCAACTAGTTGATATTTTTACAAAACCTTTAAGTGAAGAACAATTTGATTTCATTAGAAGAGAATTAGGAATGTTAATGTATCTAAATGCTTGAACTCATTAAATTTATTTTTCGGACTTTCTTGATTCAATGATTAAATCACTTAATTGCTATGATGATTTTACATGATTACATGCCTTAATAACATGTTGGAAATTATATGTTTTGGATATAAAAATTTTCATGATAATAAGCATGTTTTATCTTCATGATTGTATTGGAAAATCTATAGCAAAACCTTGTCTGAATGCATGAAAATGTTAAATTTTATTTTCGAATTTTCTTGATACCTTATTCTTTTCCGAACTTAATGTAGCTTTCATAAGCATATGTTATATCGAGTTTGATTCATATCATTGATTTTTGACATATGGAATCAATTAGCAAATGCATATCTTATAGGCTTATAATGTGAAAAATATTTTCGAGAAATGGATTTGATAAAATGATTCCTTCTTATAATTTCCTTCTTGAAAAAGGAAGATTTTTTACTTGCAAGGATATTGATTCACATACATATCTTGATCCTTATAAAAGTGAAGCGTGATTTAATCTCTTATCGATTTTAACTTCATTCGAGTGAACTCACAAATGATTTTTCTCCTTCATGCAAAAAAATAATAACAAATAAAAAGGAAGAAGTATTCAAAGCTATCTCCATGTCATGTTTTCCTTGAAATGTTTGTATAATTGGTATCCTATCACTCATTGTTGAAAAATGACATGAACCTAGTTATGACATGAATCATTACCGCACTTATGTTTAAAATTTGCTTATATCGTTCTCCTTTTTGTTGATGACAAAGGGGGAGAAATATATGAATTGATGCTATGAGTGCCGTATTTGAATTTGAATTATGTTAAAGAAGCTTGCATCGAAATATATGGTAAATTGATGATAGAAATGCTATGATTGCTAAACACTTGAAATATTTGCATTATGTTAAGATATCAAGAACTTGCATCGCAATTTTACATGTTGATATCTTACCATATGATGAATTGCTACCATTACTATCATTCACATTTGAAATGTAAAACTTGAAAATGGATGTCAAGCCTTGACATCATTTTCAGAGAGATACATCATGATAGGAATCATGATGGGAGTATTGATAACGTTAAACGATCTTAACTTATCAATATGTCTCTTGAATTCAAAGGCTTTGAATTCAAGAATGACTTATCTCGAGTATGACATATAGATAGGGGGAGTTAAGGTTAACTCCGTTATCAATTGATTGCCATTATCAAAAAGGGGGAGATTGTTGAATCTTGGATTTTGATGATGAAGTCAATTGTCATGTTTTATCTAATCCATATGTTGAGATAAGTATGCAGGATTAACTATGAAAGCTTGAAGACATAAAGCGAGTCTACCGGAATCAAGTTCGATGGGTGTTTGAGAGTCCGAAGATTCGTCGGAGATGCTGTTGGAACCAATCGAGAAGAAATCGGGGACTTGTCGGAGTTTTCAGAAATCCGCCGAAGAGATCATTGGAGGTTCGCAGAGATCACCGAGAAGGCTCGGCTACTCGCTGATTTCGCCACAAGATCGGGAGCCAGCTGGGAGTCCATCGGAAGAAATCCAAGGGCATATTGGAAGTCCGTCGAAAGATCGCCGGAAAGCTCGCCGAAACAAGACTTGAAGTTCGCCGGTTAAAAACTTGCTTAGGATTATGTTTTTAGTTACGTAGTTTGCATGTAATTAAGGTTAGGATTAAGAAATAATCCTATATCTTGATTAGGGGCCAATTGGGCCCAAAATGAAACCTAGTTTTGGCCGGACTTAAAGCCCAACCAGTGACTAGTAAGGTCGGGCGGTGGAACCGCCATACTAGGCGGTGGCACCGCCCAACACCTGAAGAGCCAAGCGGTGGCACCGCCCAACACCCGAAGAGCTAGGCGGTGGCACCACTGGTTTGGGTGGTGGCACCGCTGGTTTGGGCGGTGGCACCGCCCAACACCCGAAGGGCTAGGCAGTGGCACCGCTGGACTGGGTGGTGGCACCGCCTAGTACACTGTCAGTGTCAGAACTGATAGGCAGTGGCACCGCTAGCTTCGGGAACCGAAGAGAATTCAAATTTTGGAGCCCAAATTTGAATCCTCTTGAGGCCTATAAATACCTCTCAATTCTCAGCAGAGATTACAACTTTTGAGAAGCAATAGAGTAAAAAAAGTCTTAGCAAAGCCTTAGCAAGTCTTACTTTCAAATTGCTTGAGTGTTCACCTCCCTTTCTTTCTTGCTGAAATTTTGTAAGAGTGTGAACCACTTGTAAAGGTTGTAAGAGGGGTGTTTGTCCTTCCCCTTCAAAGTGATTTGCTAGTGGAAGTTGGGGGCCTCAAGTGGATGTAGGTCATTTTGACTGAATTACTTTAAATCTGCGTGTTCCTTGAATGTGTGAGTTGTTATTTTTCTGCAATCATTATCTACATAGAAGCAAGTTTTTGTTCTTCACTTTACTCTAGTTACTATCGAACGAAATCTCCTCGCATTTTACAGAATCAGTTTTAAACCTACTAGTTTTAATCCGCTGCACTAATTCACCCCCCCTCTTAGTGCCGCTCCGATCCTAACACCTCAAACCTACGAGGAGGCTATTATGAGTATAGACTCCGGGAAGTAGCAAGAAGCCATGAATTCTGAGATGGATTCTATGTACTCCAAGAAGGTTTGGTATCTAGTTGATGCGCTCGAAGGTATTGTACCCATCGGTTGAAAGTAGATCTTTAAGAAAAAGATCAGAGTAGATGGAAAGGTAGAGACCTATAAAGCAAGGCTAGTGGCTTAGGGGTATTGTTAAAGGCAAGGTGTTGACTATGACGAAACCTTCTCACCCATAGCAATGCTAAAATCCATCCGAATTCTATTGGTTATTGCAGCACACTATGATTATGAGATCTGACAGATGGATGTGAATACTGCATTCCTCAATGGGTATCTCGAGGAGGAGGTGTATATGATACAACCCGAGGGATTTGTGTCTAAGAATTGCCCAAATAAAGGTGTGTAGGTTGCTTAGATCTATCTATGAACTAAAGCAAGCTTCTCGAAGTTAAAACATAAGATTTGATGAGGCAATTAGATCTTATGACTTCGTTAAGAACGAAGATGAGCCTTGTGTGTACAGGAAGGTAAGTGGGAGCACTATCACTTTTTTGGTATTATATGTGGATGACATCCTGATCATTGGGAATGACGTAGAAATGCTATCCACAGTAAAGGCTTGGTTATCTAGACACTTCTCCATGAAGGACTTAGGGGAAGCATCCTATATCTTAAGGATTCAAATCTATAGAGATAGATCCAAGAGGATGCTTGGCTTATCCCAGTCCAGGTATATAGAAACCATTGTCAAAAAGGTTTGGCATGGAAAATTCTAAGAGAGGTCTCATACCGATGAGACATGGGATATCACTTTCTAGGAGTATATTCCCAAAGACTCCAAAAGAAAGGGCAAACATGGATATGATACCTTATGCCTCAGCGATAGGGTTTATCATGTATGTCGTGCTATGTACTAGGCCTGATATAGCGCATGCTCTGAGTGTCACGAGCAGGTATCAGGCGGATCCAGGCTTGGAGCATTGGAAAGTAGTAAAGTGTATCCTTAAGTACTTGAGAAGGACTAAGGATCTTTTACTAGTATATGGAGGTAGTAGCCTCAAGGTTGAAGGCTACACAGACTCAAGTTTTTAGTCTAATGTCGATGATAGCAAGTCGAATTCAGGGTATGTGTACACCTTGAATAGAGGAGCAGTGTGCTAGAATAGTTCCAAGCAAGATACCACTGTTGACTCGACCATAGAGGCAGAATACATTGCTGCAGCAGATGCAGCAAAGGAGGGAGTTTGGATGAAGAAGTTCATCACAGATTTGGGAGTCGTGCCGAATAGCGATGAGCTGATTTCCTTATATTGCGATAACAACAGGGCGATTTCTCAAATAAGGGAACCCAGGTCTCATCAGAAGTGTTCAGAGGAGGTTCCACCTTATCCAAGAGATCGTAACCCGAGGAGATGTAGTAGTGGAAAGAGTTCCATCTGAAGATAACATTGCAGATCCATTGACAAAGTCGTTATCTCAGATTGTCTTTGAGCGTTACAAGAGTCCGATGGGGATCAAACACAAGTGATTGGCTTTAGGTCAAGTGGGAGATTGCTAGTCATATGTGCCCAACAAGCCAATCACGTGAGTGATGGCACGTGTGACTTGACATGAAATCTTTTTGCTTATTATATTTTGGCATTTATTACTTTATATTGTCTATTACATATATGCATATATATATTGTGATGTCCTTGGATCTATGCAATGGAAATCAAATCATGATGAGATCACGATAATGAGACTGATTCACCTTTAAACACAGATCCTAAATAATCCCGGTCATAGGTTACTCGAGAGGGACATCGTGATAACCGGACAGACTAGTGTGCTGTATACCCATCCATATGATGGATACAACTGGTCTCATAGCTGCTCGTGTGGGGACACTAGGGATACAGTACAGGTGCTCATTGGAGAATGAGTTCACTGATTGATCCGCTTATGGAATACTGGATGGTTGATGATGCCTTATTGTCAGACAACGATTTCGTAGTCCTAGTGGTGTATCTAGTCCTTAGACTTGAGACGCTAAGAATGTCCTATATGAGTGCTCCACTCTTTGATACTAGATTTATAGGTTTGGATGTCCCAGATCTAGTATAGCTGGTCATTGGGAGTGGTAATCGACCTTATGAGGGCTATTGAGTGTCGATAGAGGATCATCCACTCTCGGCGTCATGAGAGGAATATCCCATGTATTCTTGCTCAAACAAATCCCTGGCCAGGGTCATTCGGGTTGATAGAGAAAGAGTTCTCTAGGAGAATCCGATTAGAGCGAGACTCAGGTAGATATTAGATAGGTCTGACAGCACCATGCCCGATATACGGTCTCTAGGATATTAGATGGATGAGAGACTATAGATACATGGTAACTGAGGACAAATAGGTCCAATGGATTGGATTCCCCTGTATTATCTGGGGACTACGGCATAGTGGCTTAGTACATCCGTAGTCGATGAGTCGAGTGAATTATTATAGAGATAATAATTCACTGAGCCAGAAGGAGTTCTGACAACTATGACTCATGGCTAGCTCGATATTGGGCCTAGAGGGTCACACGCATATGGTAGGCATTGCGATGAGTAGAGGTTCAGATATGAGATATCCGCCAGAGCCCCTATCTTATTGGACATCCAATAAGCCCCTGAATTATTGGATCCCATGGACGAGATCCAATAAGAGCCCATGAGAGATTATTGGATAGAGATCCGCTAATCTAAAAGGCTTGAGTAATTAGATGCAGATCCAATGCCCACTAGGGGAGGATCCATTAGGGTTTGATAGGGGGCCTCTATAAATAGGAGGGATTTAGAGCCTCATAGGCTAGAGCCTTTGCATGCCTCTCCTATTCTTTCCCCCTTCTCCACCTTTGGAGTTTTGAGGAGCGTCGTCACAGCCTTGCTGTGTGGATCACCGCTAGAGAGGAGGACGCTTGACCTCCTTCACCCTCTCCTAGAGATCTGTAAAGGAACAGGGATATACGATCTCCCTAGGTAACACAATCTATTCTATATGCAGTTCGTTTCGTGGATTTTTTGCGCGCTAATCTTCGCACGACGACGAGCATCTCTTTGGGAATAGGAGATTTTGTTTTCTTGTTCTTCCACTGCATATGTGATGTCGCCCCCAAGATTTCCCAACAGGTAGTACCAAGGCCCAATCTAGTAGTGCCACTGCTTGGCCCTTTTATGTGTGACTGAATGGGCCTTGTTTGAGTTGACATTGTTGAAAAATATTGTAACATTATTTGTCTCCTTAGTTTTACTTGGCCCAAAACAGTTAGAACTTAGGCCCAATTGGCCTATAATTGAGTTGATATTGTTTCACCCCAAAATTGACTCAAATAGACCTAAACTAACTCGATCTAGATGTTAGGATCAAGTCGGCACTAAGAGGGGGTGGTAAATTAGTGCTTTCACTAAAATCATCAATTTGAAAAACTTTTGTTCGATGAAAAACTATATCGGAAAGATGTTAACTTGAAAGCGTACGAAAGCGTAATGAATAATTAAGTAAAGTAGTTTACAATAAAAGTAAAGAGCTTAAAGTAAATACAAACCAAGTTTTATAGTGGTTCGATTATCATGACCTACATCCACTCCCGATTCCTCTTCCGTCGAGGCCACCGACATCCACTAACGATATTCTTTCAAATGGCAAAAATCAACTACCCTTATAACTCAATTCTCTTTTTGACAGGTTCAGGAGAGAACCTTTACACCCCCACTACCTCCTCTCTTAAAATTCACCAACACTTAGACTAGAGGAGGAGAACACTCACAAGATTACAATGGAATTTTTCCTTGTTTTTATTCTCAGTTCTTGTGTTATCTGAGCAGGGATAAGAAGGGTATTTACAGGCTCCAAATGGATTCAAACTTAGAACCTAAAAGTGTCTCATCCTTGATTTTCGGGGTACTAGCGATACCACCGCTTGTGCTGGGCAGTACTATCACCTACAGCACTGACACTAGGTGGTACCACCACCCAGTCTGGCGATACCACCGCCTAACACAGTCTAGGAGACTATGTTTGGGCGGTGGTGGCGGTACCACCACTTGACACTAGGTGGTACCACCACCCAGTCTGGTGGTACCAATGCTTGACAGTCTGAAAGACTGAGCCACCGATGGTGCCACCGTGTAACCCAACTTTTGGGTCAATTCGGGCCTTTCTCTTACCCCAAAACAGCCTCGATTCGGGCCCAATTGGCCCATAATTGAGTTGGCCTAATTACGTTCTAAATCAACCCAATTATAATTAAAACTACTTCGATTTAGATAAATTATTACAAGCAAGAATATTAAGTTGTCCGGCATGTCATTGGTTCATCCAGCACTTAGTCTGACCCTTCGGCGTATCGTCCTCTCCTTTGACATATTGCCCAATCGGCATATTGCCTTCTCGCAACATCCGATCTCTTTAACGCAATATCTAATCTTCTTGGTCTGATGCCCAAACTCATGGCATCAAACCTTCTGTCGATATGTTGACCATTCCTCTAGTCTAACGTCCAATTTTCTAACATGTTGAATTCTGGCCCAACTTCTTATTCTTCCTACTTTAATCAAGTTACCTCTCCTGATCAAAGGTAGTCCTACATTACTTAAAATACAGATTAGATCACAAACACATCAATTGATTTCATCATCAAAATTTGAGATTCAATAATCTCTCCCTTTTTGATGATGATAACTAATTGATGTCGGAGTTTAAACTAAACTCCCCTTATGAATATGCCATAATTGAGATGGACCTTGAATTCAAGTCAAAGTAAATTTAATTATGAATATTTCATCATTGCATGCATCATTATCATAAGTTGAAGTATTGCATGCATGGTACCAAATCATCATGTATATTTTCAAAATATAAAATCAACATTATATGCATGATTCCAAATCATCATACATAATTTCAAATCATCATTTTATGCATGATTGTTATCATAATTTCTCCCCTTTTATCATCAACAAAAAGAAGAAGTGCAACTAGCAGATTTTTGAGATATAATTTCAAATCATTATATTATAAACATAATCTCAAGTTTTTAAAATATCGTCATGCAAGCTAATAATATTCTTTTGAGATATGCACACTAACAATTCTTTCTCCCCTTTTGTCATTGGCAAAAAGAAGAAGTGCAACTAGCAAATTTTTAGATATGCAAGCTACTAAGATTTTCACATATGAAAGCTAGCAAAATTTTATATCTTTTGATATGTGCAAAATAGCCTATTTTTATATCTTTTTGAAATGTGTAAGTTAGCAAACATTATTTCTCTTGAGATTTGCAAGATAGCACTTCTTGTTTCTCTTTTGAGATGAGCAAGCTAGCAAGTTTTGCTCCCCCTTTGTCATTGTCAAATAGAAAGGAAGAATACAATGTTGTAATTCTTTTCCCTTTACATCAATTTTTAAATTATGACAAAGATAAATAACAATGATAGATTTACATCAATGTTTCAATCATAAAAAATAAAAGATCAAGTCATGAATACCAAAAGACGATATATCATTTTTGACATTTCTTTTTTGTAAATAGAAGGAATGATAGGAAAAGATCTTGATTTAAAAAGAACACTCAAGTCATAAAAATCAAAAAATCAAGATCATGATTCAAAAAATGTATAAGAGTTTATGTATTTGGGAGATTTAAGTTTATTATTCAAGCTAGCACTTTTTTGGTTCTCTTTTGTAATGTGCAAGCTAACAATTTTCTTCTTCTTTTACAATAATGATTCAATCATATCATGAGATATATAAATCATAAATACAAGAAAATTATACATAATAAACTTCAAATTATAAACATCAAGAAGTCTAGTGATGTATTATGGTTAATTTGAATGCATCTCTCCTTTTTAGTGAATACCAAAAAGAATCGTAAGAGGACAATTTGTAAAAAATCTTGATTCATAATAAAACTTTCAAGTTGTAATCAAATATTAAAAAATCAAGAGAAAAGTTATGATTCATTTGGATAAGTATTCTCTTTCATAAAATGCAAGAGCCATGAGAATAAAGAGTAGGGGATCTTGATTCATATAAAGAAAATCTCAAGTTATAAATATCGAGAAATCAAGATAAAAATCATGATTAGATGAAACTCATCCAAATTCAAATCGTCAAATCATCAAGATCACTTTCAAGAGATTCAAAATGATATAAATAGATTAGTCACTAACAATTACTTGTAAAAAAATGAATTACTTGTTAAAAAACATGCATTCTCTAATTTTTGTTTCAATTTAAGTGATTTGATTTCATATAAGCATGCCCAAGTTTTTAGGCCAAATCAAAACATGCATCATCATTTAAAATCGAAAGAGTAAATCTCATCATAAAAATCATCAAGATCAATAAATTACAAAAATCATTATTACTTCAAATCATCATGCATAATTAAATCATCAAGCATTATTTCATTAATCATAAAGCATTTTCAATCAAAATGATTAAGTGAATTTAACTCTTCATACTTAGTTTTCCATACAAAAGCCATGCATCATCATTTATAATCGAAAAGCAATATGAAAATCATTAAGATACACATTATTGCTTCTTAAAACATGCATAGAGTTAATCTTATTTGGTGTACAAGTATTACATTTAATTTTAACATTTTTATTCCTTTATCATAAAACATGCAATTGTCATGATAATTTTTTAAAAATATATATATATATAATTTTTATAAACTAACAACTCATTAAATGCATCAATTTATTTCAAAATAAGGCAAATATATTTTGGGTGAGTTACATACCTCATTGTGAAAGGCTACCTCGTTTTTGTTGGTTTGTTGCTCATCTTTGGATGCACTCGATTTGTCCTTGAGTGCTTCCTTCTTCTTTAGCAACTTTTTCTTCAGTTTTATATACTCATTTTTGAAGTGCCCCGGCTTCTTGTATTCATAGCAAATAGTTATATTTTTTTAAGTTTGTTTTTATTCTTTGATTTTGTTTCATGAACATTTTAAATTTATAGTGAGGAGTTCTGTGTCGTCATCATCATCATCATCACTTGAGTTTTCGCTCAAGTGGTCTTCTTTTGTTCTAAGTGTAAAATCCTTCCTGTTCTTTGGAAGGTTGTTCTCAAGTTCATCATGTCTCACATAAGTTATTTCGTACGTCATTAAAGACTCAATAAGTTCTCCAAGTGAAAATTTGTTTAAGTCCTTTGTCTCTTGTATGATAATTACTTTGATTTTTGTTTCATGAACATTTTAAATTTATAGCTGAGGAGTTCTGTGTCGTCATCATCATCATCATCACTTGAGTTTTCGCTCAAGTGGTCTTCTTTTGTTCTAAGTGTAAAATCCTCCTGTTCTTTGGAAGTTGTTCTCAAGTCATCATGTCTCACATAAGTTATTTCGTACGTCATTAAAGCCTCAAAAGTTCTCCAAGTGAAAATTGTTTAAGTCCTTTGTCTCTTGTATGATAATTACTTTTGAATCCTAATTTTTAGAAAGAGAACGTAAAACTATATTCACAAGTTCAAGATTTCAAAAAATATTTATTAAGAGCTTTTAAACTATTGATGACATCCATAAAACGGGAGTACATATTAACGATAACTTCGCTTGGCTTCATTCAAAACAATTCAAAATCATACATCAAAAGATTAATTTTTGAATTTTTAACTCTACTAGTGCTTTCGTGTGTGATTTCAAGAGTGTGCCAAATGTCATGTGCAGTTTCACAAATAGAAACATGATTAAATTTATTTTTGTCTTAGGTGCAAAATAAAGCATTCATAGCTTTCATATTTAAAGAAAAAGTTTTCTTCTCTAAATCATTACATCGTTCATTGGATTAGAAGACTTTTGATAATAATTTTTAATGATATTCCATAAATCAAGGTTCAATAAAAGCAAAAAAACTCTCATCCGAGTTTCTAATAAATGTAATCTGTCTCATTGAATAAAGGAGGACGAATGATAGAATGACTCTCTTGAAAGCCAAAAAGAGTCATTTCTCTTGAGTTTTAAACCAAATAAGAAAAATATATGACTCTGATACTAACTGTTAGGATCGAGTCAGCAATAAGAGGGAGGGGTGAATTAGTGCTTTCATTAAAATCACCGGTTTGAAAAACTTTCATTCGATGAAAAACCGTATCGGAAAGATGTTAACTTGAAAGTGTATGGAAGTATAGTAAATAAGTAAGTAAAGCAATTTGCAATTAAAGTAAAGAACTTAAAGTAAATACAAATCGAATTTTATAGTGGTTCAGTTGTCGTGACCTACATGCACTCTCAATTCCTCATCTGTCGAGGCCATTAGCATCCACTAATGATCTTCTTTAAATGGGCGAAGATCAACTACCCTTACAACTCGATTATCATTTTGATAGGTTTAGGAAAGAACCTTTACACCCCCACTACCTCATTTCTTAAACTTCACCAACACTTGGATTAAAGGAGAAGAACTCTCACAAGATTATAATAGATTTTTCCTTATTTGTGTTCTCAGTTCTTGTGTTATCTAAGTAGAGATGAGAGGGGTATTTATAGGCCTCAAATAGATTTAAACTTAGAGCCTAAAAGTGTATCATCTCTAATTTTCGGGGTACTAGCAATACCACCGCTTGTGCTGGGCGGTACTGTTAGTCATATGTGCCCTACAAGCCAATCATATGAGTGATGACACGAGACTTGACACAAAATCTTTTTGCTTATTATATTTTGGCATTTATCACTTTATATTAACTATTGCATATATGCATGTATATATTGTGATATCCTTAGATCTATGCAATGAGAATCGGATCGTGATGAGATAACGATAATGAGACTGATTAACCTTTAAACACAGATACTAAATAATCTCGGTCATAGGTTACTCGAGAGGGACATCGAGATAACCGGACAGATTAGTATGTTGTATATCCGTCCATATGATGGATGCAACTGGTCTCATAGCTGCTCGTGTGGGGACACTAGAGATATAGTACAGGTGCTCATTGGATAATAAGTTCACTGATTGATCCGCTTACGGAATGCTGGATGGTTGATGATGCCTTATTATCAGACAGTGATTTCGTAGTCCCAGTGGTATATTTGGTCCTTAGACTTGAGACACCAAGGATGTCCCGTATGGGTGCTCTATTCTTTGATACCGGACTTATAGGTTTGGATGTCCCAGATCTAGTACAACCGGTCATTAGGAGTGGTAGTCGACCTTACGAGGGCTATTGAGTATCGATAGAGGATCATCCACTCTCGGTGTCATTAGAGGAATATCCCATGTGTTCTTACTCAGACAAATCCCTAGCCAGGGTCATTCGGATTGAATGAGAAAGAGTTTTCCGAGAGAATCCGATTAGAGCGAGACTCAAGTAGAAACCGTATGAGTCTGATAGCACCATACCTGATATACGATCTCTAGGATATTAGATAGATGAGAGACTATAAGTACATGGTAATTGAGGACAAACAGGTCCAATGGATTGGATTCCCCTGTATCGTCTAGGGACTATGACGTAGTGGCCTAGTATGTCCGCAGTCGATGAGTCGAGATAATAATTCATTAAGCCAGAAGGAGTTCTGACAAGTATAACTCACGGCCAGCTCGATATTGGGCCTAGAGGGTCACACACATATGGTAGGTGTTGTGATGAGTAGAGGTTCGGATATGAGATATCCGTCGGAGCCCCTATCTTATTGGATATCCAATAAGCCCCTGAATTATTGGATCCTATGAATGAGATCCAATAAAAGCCCATGACATATTATTGGATAGAGATCCACTAATCTAATAGGCTTGGGTAATTGGATGCAGATTCAATACCCAATAGGAGAGGATCCATTAAGGTTTGATAGGGGACCTCTATAAATAGGAGGGATTCAGTGGTTCATAGGCTCTTTGCTTGTCTCTTCTATTCTCCTCCCCCTCTCCACCTCAGAGCAGGTATGGAGTTTTGAGGAGCATTGTCATAGCCCTATTGTGTGGATTACTGCTAGAGAGGAGGACGCTTAACCTCCTTCACCCTCTCCTAGAGATCTGCAAAGAAATAGGGATATACGATCTCACTAAGTAATACAATCTATTATATACGCAGTTTGTTTCACGGATTTTACACACCAATTTTCGCACGACGACGAACATCTTTTGGGGAAATTGGGGATTTTGTTTTCTTGTTTTTCCACTATGCATATGATGTTGCCCCCATGATTTCCCAACAGGTTCTATCGTTTGCAGCACTAACACTGGGCGATACCACCGCTTGACACAATCTGGGTGGGTGGTACTACCGCCCAGTCTAGTAGTACTACTGCCAAACACAATCTTGGAGATTGTTTCTCGGAGGTTGAGCCATTGGTAGTGCTACCACCTGGACTAGTGGTACCACTGCTTGACCCAACTTTTGGATCACTGAATAGGCCTTTCTCTTAGCCCAAAATAACTCCAATTCGGGCCTAGTTGGCCCCTAATTGAGTTATCATAATTACGTTCTAAACCAATCTAATTACAACTAAAACTACTTCGATCTAGATAAATTATTACAAGTAAGAATAATAAGTTGTCTGGCATGTCATTGGTTCATCCGGTGCTTCGTCCGATCCTTCGGCGTATCATCCTCTTCTTCAACATATTGCTCAATCGGCATGTTGCCTTCTCGCAACATCCGATCTCCTTGGTGTAATGTCCGATCTTCTTGGCCCGATGCCCGAACTCATGGCATGAAGCCTTTTGATGACACATTGACTATTCCTCTAGTTTAACCTCCAATCTTCTGATATGTTCAATTCCGACCTAACTTCTTATTCTTCCTGCTTTAATCAATTTACCTTTCCTAATCGAAGCTAGTCCTACGTCACTCAAAACACATATTAGATCACAAACACATCAATTGATTTCATTATCAAAATCTGATATTCAACACTAAACACATGATTACAAGCATGAATCCTATGTTGTTCGGCATATCATTGGTTCAACCGGTGCTCTATCCGATCCTTTGGCGTATTGTCCTCTCCTTCGGCGTATTGCTCAATTAGCATATTGACTCATGAAACTTCTGATCCTTTAGCTCGATGCCCAAACTCATGACACGAAGTCCTTCCAACACGTTGACCATTCCTCCAATCCGACGTCTAATTTTTTGACATGTTCCACTCAGGCCCAACGTCTGATTCTTCCTGTTTTAATCGAATTGTCTTTCCTTAATTGAGGTTAGTCCTACATCACTCAAACGCATATTAGATCTTAACTTCATCAATTGTTTTCATTATCAAAATCCGAGATTTAACCATCTCCCCCTTTGTGATGATGATGACCAATTGATGACGAAGTTTAAACTAAACTCTCCCTATCAATATTTCATATTAAAATAAGGTATCATTTCATAAAATGATAACCGTTGATTTTCACATCATTGCATGCATCATTCCAAATTATAAATATTTCAAATCATCATGGTATCAAAATATCAAAGCACATTACATCTTACCATGCATGATCATAACTTCTCATTGTATACATCATCATAATATCATGAGTATTGTATACATCATTCCAAATTATTATGGTATTAAAATATCAAAGTATATTATATCCTACCATGCATAATTCAAATATCAAATCATCATAATTTCTCCCATTTTGTCATCAACAAAAGGGAGAAAAGTGCAACTAGCAAATTTTTGAAAAAGAATGCAAGATACCAAATTAGTAAGTTTTACATCATTTTTTAGAATATGCAAGCTAGCAAGTTTTAGAGATGTGCAAGTTTAGCAATTTTGCTTCCCCTAAGATATGCAAGCTAGTAATTTTTGCTTCTCTTTTGAGATGTGTAAACTAGAAATTCTTTGCTTCTCTTGAGATGAAAAATTATGTCAATTCAAAAATATCATTCGATAAAACTCGTATTGGAAAGATGAGTTTAACTTGAAAGCGCGTTCGTAAGCGTAGTGAAAGTAGTAAGCAAGTAAATCAGTTTATAATATGAGAATTAATAATAGAATAGAAATGCAAACCGAGTACACCGGATTTATAGTGATTCGGTCATCATGACCTACATCCACTCCCGATTCCTCTTCACTTGAGGCTACCGACTTCCACTACCGATCTTCTTTTCAATTGGTGAAAATCAACTACACTTACAATCTTTCTCATTTTCACAAGTTCAGGAGAGAACCTTTACACCCCTCTTTTACAAGTGTTCCATCACACACCTCCCTCAGGATTATCACTAAGCTCTTGGAGGAGGGACTCTATACTTAAAAGAGTTTACAACCTTGGAATCATAGAGTTTTTGCTCTATTTTCATGTCTTCCAAGCAAAAATTTGTGGGGTATTTATAGACCCCAATGACTTCAAAAATTGGAGTCAAAATTCAAATCCCCGGGTTTTTGAGGTATTGACGACACCATCGTTAGTATTGGGCGATACAACCGCCTATCAATCTGATACTGGGTGGTACCATCACTTGACACACTATCACTGGGTGGTACCACCGCCTAACATAATTTGGAAGACTATGTCTTGGTGGTACCATTGCTTGAAACACTATCACTGGGTGGTACCACCGCCTAACATAATTTGGAAAACTGTGTTTGGGTGGTACCACTGCCCTGTTTAGGCGGTACCACCACCAGATTCTACTATAGGACACTGAATGGGCCAAACAGTAGGCCCAATTTAGCCCTAATTCAGGCCTAATTGGCCTTTAATTGAGTTGGCATTGTTTCACCCCAATACCAACTCAATTAAACTTAAACTAACTCGATCTAGATAAATTATTCAAAGCACAAATCATATGTTATCCAACATGTCATTGGTTCTTCCAACGCTTCGTCCGATCCTTCGGTGCTTTATTCTCTCCTTCAGTGTATTGCCCAATCAGCATGTTGATTTCCGCAACTTCTGATCTCCTTGGCGCAATGTCCGATTCTTCGGCCCGATGCTTGAACTCATGGCACGAAATCCTTCTACCGGCACATCGATCGATCCTCCAACCCAATGTCCAATCTCCTAACATGTTTAACTCCGGCCCAACATCCGATTCCTCCTGCTTCAATCAATTTACCTCTCTTTGATCAAAGTTAGTTCTATGTCACTCAAAACATAAATTAGATCACAAACTCATCAATTGATTTCATCATCAAAATTCAAGATTCAACAATCTTCCTTTTTTTTATGATGATAACCAATTGATGATGAAGTTTAAACTAAACTTCTCCTATCAAAATAATCATGTGCAGTAAGTCATTACATTCATCATTGCATACATTAATTAAAATAATAAGTATTACATGCATAATACCAATTCATCATATATATTTTCAAAATCATCATTACATGCATGATTCCAAATCATCATACATAATTTCAAATCATCATTTTAGGTATAATATATATGATTATCATCACACCTTCTCCTTTTTTGTCATCAACAAAAAGAAGAAGTGCAACTACTAAGTTTTTAGATATGCAAGCTAGTAAGATAGCAAGTTTTGAACATACAAGCTAGCAAGTTTTGAACATATGAAAGTTAACAAAATTTTTGCATCTTTTGAGATGTGCAAAATAGCCTGTTTTTGCATCTTCTTGAAATGTGCAAACTAGCAAACTTTACTTCTTTTTTTAGATGAGCAAGCTAGCAAATTTTACATCATTTTACAACATGCAAGCCAGCAAATTTCACATCATTTTAGAATATGCAAGCTAGTAAGTTTTCTTCTCTTTGAAATGTGTAAGCTAGCAATACTTTCTCCCCCTTTGTTATTGTCAAAAAGAAGGGAAGAATACAATATTGTAGTTCATTTTCCTTTACATCAATTATCAAATCATCACATGAAGAATATCAAAAAAAATTAATTTGGTGATGAGATATACACTTCATGAATACAATAGAGTACTAAAATAACTTTCAAGTGATAAATCAAATATAAAAAAAAATCAAGAAAAAAATTATGATTCATTTGGATAAATCAAATAGCGAAAAGAAGAATCATAATAAACAATCTTGACTCATATAAAGAAAATCTTAATTTATAATTCTGAGAAATCAAGATCATGATTTGAATTAATAACTTATTCAAAGTCAAATCATCAAATCATCAAAATCACTTCAAAAGATTCAAAATGATATAAATAGATTTGTCAATCTCTTGAGATGCTAGCAATTTTCTTTCTCCCCTTACTCATTGTAAATAAGAAAGAAGAAGAGGGGAATTATATAATGGTGCAATTTATTTCCCTTTACATCAATGCTCTACACATAACATAAGGTTTACAACCATAAATACAAAGGAATTATTCATAATGAAAATCATGTCATGAAAGATAATATCAAAAATCATGTGAATACTAAAAGATATTATTCATTTTAACAAATATCCTCTTAAATTAAAAAAAAATCTTAAGAGATCAAATAGTAAGGAAAATCTGAAGTCATGAATTCTTAAAACAATATTCTCTTTAGTAAATAGTGAATAGAATCATAGAAGATCAAATAAGATATCTTGATTTACACAAAATAAATCTTAAATCATTAATGTCAAGAATCAAGATTCGTTTGGATAAATCTTCTCTCATAAGATAAAATCATATGAGAACGAAGTGATCCATATAAAATACATCTCATGTCAAATAAATCAAGTGTTTGGATAAATATGAAAACAAATTGTCAAATTCAAAATCATCATCAAAATTATTTTTCTTTCATTTGGGAAATTTATTGAAAGTAACATAGATTGATTCCTATAAGATTAAAAGTAGCTAAAGTTCTTTTAATTCTAAATTTTGTGATTGATTTCATGCTCTAGTCATTTAAAATTGAAAAGAAAAGAAATATGAAAAGAAATATGAAAATTGAAAAGCCATACATCATCATTTAAAATTGAAAAGAAATATGAAAATCATAAAGATACATATTATTGCTTCTTAAAACATATAGATTAATCTTATTAGGTGTACAAGCATTAGATTTAAATCTAACATCTTATTCCTTTATCATAAAATATGCAATTGTCATAATCATTTTGTCAAAATCAATAGAAAGAGAAGCATAATCCCTTTTTTTTATTTTATATACTAATTTAAAAATAACTTATGAAATGCATCAAGTGATTTCATAGTAAAGTAAAGGGGTTCGGTTGACTCACTTACCTTATTGTCGAAAGTTACCAAGGTATAGTTCGCCACCTCTTATTTGTCGATTTGCTCCTCATCTTCAGATACACTTGAATTGTCCCAAGTCGCCTCGAGTGTTTTCTTTTTCTTTTATAACTTCTTCTTCATTTACAGACATTTACTTTTGAAGTGCCCCAGCCGATTACATTCATAGCAAGTTGTTTTATCCTTTTTAAGTTTATTTTTATTTTTTATTCTTATTTTATAAACCTTTTAAATTTACTTGTTAGGAGTTCAAGGTCATCATCACTTGAGCTTTTGCTCAAATGGTCTTCATTTGTTCTAAGTGTCAAGTCCTTCATATTCTTTGGAAAGTTATTCTCAAGTTTATTAAGTTCATCATGTGCTATGCATGTCATTTCATAGGTCATCAAAAATCTGATACATTCTTTAAGCGGAAAGTTATTTAGGCTTTTCGCCTCTTGTATTGCAATTATTTTCGAATCCTAATTTTAGAAAGAGATCATAAATCTTTTTTAATAAATTTAAGATTCGAAAAATATTTGCTAAGAACTTTTAAGCTATTGGCGACATCCGTAAAACGAGTGTATATGTCAACAATGGTTTCACTTGGTTTCATTCGAAACAATTCAAAATCATGCATCAAAAGATTAATTTTAGAATCTTTGACTCTACTCATACCTTTATGTGTAATTTCAAGAGTGTGCCAAATGTCATATGCAGTTTCACAAATCAAAATACGATTAAATTTTATTTTTGCCTAAAACATAAAATAAAGTGTTCATAGCTTTAACATTTAAAGAAAAAGTTTTTTTCTGCAAATCATTCCATTTGTTCATTGGTTTGGAAGATTTTTCAAAACTGCTTTCAACAATGTTCCATAAATCAAAATTCATAGAAAGTAAGAAAATTCTCATTCGAGTTTTCTAATATGTGTAGTCTGTCCTATTGAATATATGAGGATGAATGATAGAGTGACCCTCTTGAAAGCCGAAAAAAGTTCTCTCTCTTGGATGTTAAACCAAATAGAGAGAAACTAGCTCTGATACCAACTATTAGGATCAAGTTGGCACTGAGAGGGGGGCGGTGGGGGGTGAATTAGTGCTTACGAAAAATTACATCAATTCAAAAATATCATTCGATAAAGCTTATATCGGAAAGATGAGTTTAACTTGAAAGCGCATTCGTAAGCATAGCGAAAATAGTAAACAAGTAAATTAGTTTGCAATATGAGAATAAAAAGTAGAATAAAAATATAAACCGAGTATACCAAATTTATAGTGGTTTGGTCGTCGTGACCTACTTCCACTCTCGATTCCTCTTCACTCAAGGCCACCGGCTTTCACTATCGATTTTCTTTTCAATGGGCAAAGATCAACTACCCTTATACTCTTTCTCCTTTTCACCCCTCTTTTACAAGTGTTCCCTCACGCACCTCCCTTAGGACCATCACTAAGCTCTTGGAGGAGGAACTCTATATTTAAAAGAGTTTACAATCTTGGAATCATATAGTTTTTTCTCTATTTTTGTGTCTTCCAAGCAAAAATTTATGATGTCTTTATAGACCCCAAATAGCTTCAAAAATTAGAGCCAAAATTTAAATCCTTGGGTTTTTCGAGTATTGGCGGTACCATCGTCTGCCAGTCAAACACTAGGCGGTACCACCGGCTAGTCTAGCGGTACCATCACCTGACATATTATCACTGGGCGGTACCACCGGCCAGTCTGATAGTACCACCACCTGACATACTGTTATTGGGTGGTACCACCACTTGATAGTCTAGAAAACCATGTCTAGGTGGTACCACTGCCTAATCTGGTGGTACCATCACCTGACACAGTCTTGAAGACTATGTCTGGGCGATACCACTGCCCAATCTTGGCAGTACCACTGCCTAGTCTAGGTAGTATCACCGCTAGATCTTACTACAAGATACTAAATGGGCTAAACAGTAGGCTCAATTCAGCCCTGATTTATACACAATTGGTCCTTAATTGAGTTGATATTATTTTACTCCAATACCGACTAACTAACTTGATCTAGATAAATTATTACCAAGCACGAATCATATGTTGTCCGGCATATCATTGGTTCTTCCAACGCTTCATCCGATCCTTCGGCACATCGTTCTCTCCTTCGACGTATTACCCAATCAGCATGTTGACTCCTGCAACTTTTGATCTCCTTAGCGTAATGTCCAATCCTTCGGCCCGATGCCCGAACTCATGGCACGAAGTCCTTTTGCTGACACGTCTACTGATCCTCTGGCCCAACATCTGATTCCTCCTACTTCAATCAATTTGCATCTCCTTGATTGAAGCTAGTCCTGCATCACTCAAAACATAGATTAGATCACAAACTCATCAATTGATTTCATCATTAAAATCTGAGATTCAACAACATCAATATTTCATTCATCAAAAATAAAATATCAAGTCATGAATATCAAAAGACCATGTGTCATTTTTAATAAATCTCTTCTTTTGTAAATAGAATGAATGATAGGAAATGATCTTGATTCAAAAAGAAAACTCAAGTTATAAAAATTGAGAAATTAAGATCATGATCCGAAAAATATATAAGAAGAATTTATACATTTGGGAGATATAACATGCCTAAGTTTAACATTCAAGCTAGCACTTTTTATTTCTCTTTTAAAATGTGTAAACTAACAATTTTTCTCTCTCCCTTTTGTCATTAAAAAGAAGGAAAAAATATAATGATATATTTTTTTTTTTTTACATCAATGTTTGAATCATAACATAGATATACAAACATAAATACAAATAAGTCGTACATAATAAAACTCAAGTTATAAATATCAAGAAGTCAAGTAACATATCATGGTTTATTTGATTAAGTCCAATAGCGAAATGAAAGAATCACAGTAAATGATCTTGATTCATAAAAAAAAATCTCAAGTCATAATTTCGAGAAATCAAGAGAAACCATGATTCATATGAATAATTCTCCTCTTTGTAAATAGCAAAAAGAAACACAAGAGAACAAAGAAGAGATCTTGATTCATATAAAATAAATCTCAAGTTATAAATATCAAGATTGTAGTTTGTTTGTATAAGTCTCCTTTTTAGTAAATATTAAAAAGAAGAAATCATAGAAGATAAAAAAAAATCTTGATTCCCATAAAAGATATCTCAAGTTAAGAAATCAAGAGATGGTTCATGATTCAGTTGGAAAAATCTCATTAAAATTCAAATCATCAAAATCATTTTCAAGAGATTCAAAATGATATAAATAGATTTATCAATCTCTTATTGAAAATTTGATAAGATAGAGATTAAAAAAATTTCAAAAAATACATTCCTCTTTTAGTTTCAATTTGTGTGATTGATTTCATATAAGCAAGCCCAAGTCCTTTATACCAAAAATCATGCATCAATGTTTAAAACTAAAAACCAAGTTTTATCTTGACAAAGATCAATAGTATAATACTTTGAAAAATAAAACATCTTCAATCAAATGATTTGTTACTAATAAATCTAATTCTAATGACATTTCCTTTATTGTTTTGGCTAGTGAGTTTTATGAAGTATTTTAGATCTGCGATCATATGCCTTGAGCATCTATTATCAAGATATCATTTTTGCTCCTAGCTTTCGATTGTAGACATTTCTACAAGAAATGTGGGTTTGCTATAGGTACCCATTTGACTTTGGGTCCCTCATGTTTAGATCTCTCTATCTTGTCTTTTGGCATTAAGGCATATATGGTTACTTTAGAAACCCAAACTAATTTATGCAAGCCATACTTTTTGAACGGATATTTATATGCAAAATATCCACACCAACCACAAAAGTTATATTTATTTTCAAGGGAAACATGTAATGTAGGTCCTTTAACGAATGTGGTTGGCTTTTGTTGAGTGTTATTACTCATAAAACTGATTCCTTCTTTTCTACGAACATGACTCTTATAGCAAAAATCATGTTTAAAGATTTGCTACCAATTTCAAAATTTTTTAATGATTGTTTTAGTAACAAATTTTCCTTTTTGTATGAATCTAATTCTTCACATTGAGTGCAAAAGGTTAACATATAATTATCATGCTCATTTTTAAATTTTTTAAATTTACTAGAAAGAGAAGCATGATCATTTTTTAATAATTTATAATTTTTATCAACTAATTTAAATTTATCAAATAAATCATAGAAAGCATCAAGCAATTCATTATAAGGTAAAAGAGTTTTGGTTGAGTCATTTCCCTCATCGTCGAGAGCCATCAAGGTGTAATTCACCACTTCGTCTTCGGATGTAGTTGATTCATCCCATGTCACCTTGAATACTTTCATTTTCTTTGACAGCCACTTCTTTTTAAGTTTATTTTTATTCTTAAATCCTTATTTTAAAAACTTTTTAAGCTTTATTATTAGGAGTTTAAAGTCATCATCACTTGAGCTTTCGCTCGAGTAGTCTTCTTTTGTTCTAAATGTTAAATCCTTCCTATTCTTTGGAATGTTATTCTCATATTCGTCATGTGTCATAAATGTCATTTCATAGGTCATTAAAGATCCAATAAGTTCTTGAAGTGAAAAGTTATTCAGGTCCTTTGCTTCTTGTATTGTCATTACTTTTATATCCCAATTTTTAGGAAGAGAACATAAAATTTTATTAACAAGTTCAAGATTCAAAAAACTTTTACCAAGTGTTTTCAAACCATTAACAACATCCGTAAAACGGGTGTACATGTCTTTAATGGTTTCGCTTGGTTTCATTTAAAACAATTCAAAGCTATGCATCAAAATATTAATTTTAGATTCTTTAACTATATTCATTCCTTCATGAGTTACTTCTAGTTTGTGTCAAATCTCATATGCAGTTTCACATAAAAAAAATAATATTAAACTCATTTTTGTCTAAAGCACAAAATAAAGTATTCATAGCTCTAACATTTAAAGAAAAAATCTTCTTCTCAAAATCATTTCATTCGTTCATTGGTTTAAAAGACTTTTGAAAACCCCTTTTAATAATATTCCATAAATCGAAGTCCATAGAAAGCAAGAAAATTTGTAGTCAAGTTTTCCAATATTTGTAGTCCATCCCATTAAACATATAAGGATGAATGATACAGTGACCCTCTAAATTGCCAATAAAAATCATTCTCTTGGGTGTTAAAAAAATCAAGAAAAACTTGGATTTGATATCAACTGTTAGGACCGTATCGACACTAAGAGGGGGGGGGGGTGAATTAGTGTTTTTGAAAAATCACATCGGTTTGAAAACTCATTTGATGAAATCGTATCAGAAAGCGTTTAAACTTAGAGAGCATATTCATAAGCGTAGTGAGAGTAGTAAGCAAGTAAATCAGTTAGCAATATAAATGAAAAGCACGAAGGAAATACAAACCATTTTTATAATGGTTCGGTCGTCATGACCTATGTCCACTCTCGATCCTTTTCACTCAAGGTCATTGGCTTCCACTACCGATTTTCTTTCTAATAGGTGAATATTAACTACCCTTACAAATCTTTCTCATTTTCACATACTCAGAAGAGAACCTTTACACCCCTTTTTTATAAGTATTCCCTCACACATCTCCCTTAGGAGTATCTCTAAGTTCTAGGATGAGGGACTTTAAACTTTAAAAAAGTTTACAATCTTAGAAGCACAGAGTTTTTATTCTACGTTCTTACTATGCCTAAGCAAGAATTTGTGGGGTATTTATATACACCAAATGACTTTAAAAATTGAAGCCAAAATTCAAATCCCTAGGTTTTCAGGGTACTAGCAGTACCACTACATGTTAGTCTGACACTAAGCGGTTCTACTGCCTAGTCTGGAATTACCACCGCCTAACACAATTTGAGAGATTGTCTAGGTGGTACCACCGCCGATGCCACTGCCTAGCCCTTTTATGAGTGACCGAATGGGCCTTCCACTTGACCCAAAATAACCCTAACTCGAGCCCGATTGGCTCCTACTTGAGTTGACATTATTTCACCCCAAAATTGACTCAATTAGACATAAACTTACTCGATCTAGACACATGATTATAAGCATGAATCCTATGTTATTTGGCATGTCATTGGTTTATTCGGCGCTTCATCCTCTCCTTCAGCGTATTACCCAATCGACATGTTGACTCCTGCAACTTCCAACCTCCTTGGTGCAATGTCCGATCCTTCGACTCGATACCCGAACTAATAGTACAAAGTCCTTCCGGCATGTCAACCATTTCTCCGATCCGACGTTCAATCTTCTGACATGTTCCACTCCGGCTCAACATTTGATTCTTTTTGCTTTAATTGAATTACCTTTCCTTGATCGAGATTAGTCCTACATCACTCAAACGCATATTAGATCTTAACTTCATTAATTGATTTCATCATCAAAATCCAAGATTCAACAAATTACTCATAGACGATTACAAAATTATATTTTTAGGCTTATAGTTAGTTTGGTTAAGGTTAAGAATCCATTTAGATTATTTATGATAATTTTTGAGTTAGATTTATTTTTTTTATTATAATCGCCAAAACATAGGCAAGAAAATTATGATGGGCTATTTGGGTTTGTTTTAAATAAGGGGTACTATTTGAAAAATAATAAAATGGGGAATACAAATTGAAGAAACCCAAAATATGGGTATTTTTTAGGAAAATCACCCTTGTTGATTATTAGAGAAATTCTCAACAAAAATAAACCTTATCTTCAGTTTTTCTCAATTAACATCCATATTTGTTGTCTTGGAGCTCTCCTTTATTTCATAAAAGATGAAATTACCTATTATCTCCACCCTTACCCTCATCTATTGCACTCTTATCCCTTCATCTTCAATTGTCGTTTATTTTTGTCAATGTAAGAAAAAAGAGCTTCTAGGGATGTATGAGAGTATGATTATCTCCCAACTTCTTTTCGTTGGTTATGACAATGTCATAGTGAAGCACTTGTGATTGAGCCTCGAGAAGTATAACACAAGAGGGAGGAGGCATCAAAGAGAAGTGGAGGTCGAGGATAATGATGATGACTTCAATGTTAGCTAGCATAGGCCTAAGCCATAACAAGCTTGCACAAGTTTAAATCGTTGTCAATTACCCTCCCGTGAGACCCCCTACCTCATTCGTTGAGACATTAGTGATAGACAAGGGACGATGGTGATAGTACAAGGATTGAGATAACAAATTAGGGAAAAACCATAATGACAAATGAAGAAGGGTGGAGGCAACGAGGTGAAGTGAAGAGAACAAACAACAAAGAGGGGCAAAAAGCCATTGGCAATTTTATCTTTTAGGAAATAGTAAATGAACGTTCTACATAAATAAATAGAAACGAAAATGCTAAAGAGGAAAGCAACAAAAATAAGAGATTAATTTTTGAGAAATTTGCCCTTGAATATATAAAATTCGATCTTTTGTATCCCCAAACACAAGGTATCTATTACATCGGAGTTCACAAAGGCTGATCATTTTATTACATCGGAGTTCACAAAGGCTGATCATTTCAGGCTTGTAGACATTGTGAAACACGTCCGATGGAGACGATGGCCTTCCATCTGGATGTCTCCACGAAAAGGTAAATCGGCTTGATGCCTCAATGCCCCCACTAGGATTCTTTTAACGATTCAATTTGCACAAACATTGTTCGACATGTCTGGATGACCTCATTTTACCACAAGCTTATTATATATGTAAGCATTACATAAGGCAACAGAAGCTTACAACACACGCTTACCTGGCGGTACAAAAATGTGAAAAATATGTGCTTCAATGTTACCTGGCAAAGAAACCTATAAAACGATAGATGTATCAAAATCTAGATAATTAAACACTTTGGGCACAACTAGTCTTTTAAATACTTTGATAACTCGGTCAATTTTACTAGACACATACTTATCCATGACAAAAATATGTATATGATTTAAGATTTAGGCGAGGTCAGGGTAATTTGCTAAAGGAGGTGGAACTTTATATGCCAATTTCCACTCAGCATGCATCAGCCTTTGTACAAAAAGTAAACGAATTTCTTATAGGCATTTTCTATTCAGAAGATTGATAAAAGTCAGAAACAAATGCCAGAGACCATTAGAACTTATAAATGGTGAAAGGACATCTCAATTAATTAATTACAAAGATCATTTTTCCAAATTTACCTTTTTTCAGATGCCCAGTGATTTCATCACGCCAAAAGAGAAACCTCTACAAAATGCCATAGCCCCATAAACCAAAGTGATTATATAAATCTTATTCTGCATTTTAGAATTCATTTCGTCAGCCGAAGGATAAAAGTCCACTGATCTTTTTCATCAACCTATATTTCCAACTCATATTTCAAGCCCCCCCCCCCTAAACAGCAATTAGAAATCACTTTCAGAAAGCCAGCTGACTACCAGCATTTCTTCATGCGTCTACACCAGGCAAGTTGCCCCCGTGCATACCACTAGGCACAAGCTTCAATGGTCTCTGTTTCTCGTACCGAGAATAGGATGCTATCGGAAATAAAACAATATAAGTAGGAAGAAAAACCACAAAACAATGCTATGGATGACCATGCCTAAGCACAAACGAGAAGATCCTTAGCATACATAAGAAAGCTTCTTTACCTTCTTAAGGAAGGCTTCAATCTCCTCCTTGGTCAGAGCTTCCTCCCACGCATTTTTATCCCATCCAAGCGACTGTAAGAAGGCTTCTTCTTCTGGATCGACAACAATGTCCGCACAAGGATTAGTTTCTCCATTGTCAGTCGAAAATCTCTTGGACTCATCAGAGGCACAAAAATCTCCATTCGTACAATTTCTGATCTCTGTTGAGCAATCCAAGTCAGATACCGATGAAAGGTTGTTATTTTCGATAGTGGTGGGGGAAGTGATTTGCAGATTCTCTTCCAACTTTTCCAATTTTGATGTCAGGTCAACAGAGGTTGGCTCTAGAATAGCCCTTGAACTACTAGATGATTTTTTCCTTAGTAAATTGAAGAAATCATTCCTATTCTGAGCTTGGGTAAGGAGTTTTCTTTCCCCAAAGGAGGTATGAGATAAGGCACCATTCTTATCACCTTTAAGATTCTGATCAGTTGGACTCTTCAAAGGAAGGACCACGGTAGATGGAGCAAGGCCAATGGGGTTCATAGGTTTGCCAATATTTGGGCTATCTTTAGCAGCAGGGGAGATGTTTTTCTTCTCTCGGTTAAGAACTTGAAAATTTCCTGTTTGAGATGTCTTTGCAATGTCAGATCTAGCCAATGTGCCAACAGTAAGGTTCACATGCAACCGCTGGCCAACCTTAGTGGGAGAACTATAATCTCCACCTATTGCAAGTTTTGACTTTGTCTTTTCTGATGAGTTGCAACTCTGAAAGAAATACATGATCATGAGCAAACAAACTAACCTTAGAAACACAAATAATCAACAAAAAAAATATATTGCCTTTACAAACAGAAGAAAAAGTGTGTGCAGAGAAAGAACAAACTACAAGACAAAACACACTTAAATCATATTATAGTATGAACAAGCCTAACAAGATTTTTCAACTATAGTATCCAATTTGCATTTTAAACAAGTACCAGAAATGAAGTCACATGGCTGATGTATTGTACCACATTGTAAATTTACAAACTGTGTCTAAATGAGAACTCTGTTCTTCTGGAATAAAATCTTTAGAAAAAATGACAAGATGGATATATGATACGAGATGGGTTGTATGGCATTACCTGCATTAAGCATTATCTTAAAATTAATAAAATAATGATTTCACCTTCTCTTGTTACAATTCTTTACTTTCTCAATATTTTTGGGCATTATATTTAATTAGTAAATAACTTATTTTCCTAAATACGGTTCAGCAATATTTGCTAGATATTCTTTTCATGTATCATGTTTCACAACTACATATTTTAACCTTCAAAATATGCAAAAAAAGTTTAAAACATTTATTATTCATCAAATTGACAAATTCAAATGAATCAATTTTTAATTCATCAGATCCTTCATGCTTAGCCATATTTTTCTCAATAAAAAACACAATAAAATAAAGATACAAACCTAATATGTGTTCTTATTGATGTATTTGTGTCTTATCATATCTTATTTTCATAGTTTCACATAATGGTATTTCTATATCATAAGTCACATAATGGTATTTCTATATCAAGATGAAAGCTGTCTTTTCTGGTCTTCTACGAGGGAAGACAAGACAAAGAAGCTCTATGTCTGGTGCGTGTAACAAGGCAAAAGATGGTCTGATAGTCGCCTAACCACTTTGCAACTCTAGCGACAAACAAGCTTGAGGAGGCAAAGGGGGAGGGTCTCTCTCTGAAACATTTTTGTTTTTGGATTCCATCAGCAACAAGCAAGAGGGCAAAGCGATTGCGACCAGCAATGGAGGGATCGAGGGGATAGTTGACCTACGATGATTTGGTAGATAATGCTATCATTCCTTGAAGAAAAGCAAGAGAAGGACTTGTGGAAGATGATGGCTTCTTATTAGAAGAGGCTTTCTTCTTACTAAAAGATGCTGGTACACGCCTAAAGGCAGCTCTAAAACGACGAAGAATTGTTCTTTTGGGCCATCAATCCTTTTTTAGTTTCTTTAAACCAAAAAATCCAAGAAACGATAGATGCATAAAAATGAATCTAGCATAGAGTGTAAGAACTTGGTTATGTGCCAAGAGGAAAAAAGATGACCTTGCAACTTATTTATAACATTATTTGTTGGAAATATAGAGGTGCTAATAAGAGAGAAAGTTCTGTTCATCTTATTGGCATCATTAAAAGGTTTAGCACCTCCACGTCTGATTCCTTCACAAAGTGGGAGGGAAGTGGGAAGGGACTTTTGAAGCTGACAAAGGCCATTTAGGAGAATTTTTGGTGGCTTGGAAGGTTTTAGATGCTTATGATTCACTTGGCAGTAATACTCAATCCATTAACATAGTAATGGAAGAAACTAGTAAGACCACTTAGTTCTTAATTGTCATTTATGCAAGTGTTGTCCTCACTACTCGTAATTTTTTATGGAGATAACTCAATAATTGTGATTTTAGCAACATTCCTTGGTGTCCAGAAGAAAAAGCTAGAGGCAGGGCTATTACTCTTTCTAAATCTGTTAAGTATTTTGTGATTTATTTCCTCTTATGGTCTTCTAGCTTGGGGTAATAACCATTTTGGAACCTCCAGGGTCTTTGATAGATTAAACAAAGACTTTGTTAATGAATAATGATTATCCTGTTTCAGAAGTGTCACAATTCACAATCTCCCTAGGGTTTTCTCTGATTAATCACTCCATCTTGATGAAGTCAGGCCTTGCTAATAGGAACCCTAAAAGAACTAAAATATTTAGGTTTATGCCTCACTGGTTCAATTTTTCTGAAGTCTCTGATAAAATTTAGGATATACAGAGAGATAATAACCTACGTGTGGATCCTCTTAATCTGGTGCAAGGGAGCCCAATCTTGATAGAATGAATAATGCTATAGTTAGGAAATATCCACCCTTGAAGAGAAAAAGAGCTTACATAACTTCACCAATTGAGGGTTGCATTCAGCTGTTTTACAATAAGATCATTGCTTTCAATATATAAATGCATACTAGAGGACCAAAGCAAAATGTCAGTGGATCGGCGAAGGAGAAGATTGAACACCACTCACTCTTATCTCCCCAGAGGATGATGGCATGCTTTATGATAAAGGACTTTGGCCTTTATTTCACCAAATGGTATAAGGAGCTCTAGGCAGATCGTGACTAATTCTGTCTTGATGGATGGAAGGCTTGTACAATGGGATGTAGCTTGGATGGTAGTACGCATCAGGTCATTTGTGAGAGGCTATCCTTTTGCAAAATTCATGATGCTTTGTTTCAAGTGGAACTTGGTAAAAGTCATGATCCTGATAATTGTGGAATTCTTCAAATGTTATTAGGATTCTTTAAGCAAGAATTTGAATTCTTTAATGAGATCCACATTTATTAGAGCTAGGGTAAGACCTACCTTCTGTTTATCTCTAAGAAGATCAAAAGCATCCAAATTAAGAATCTTAGGTATATTCCCCTTTCTAATGTCTTTTAACTCTTTCCTAAAGTCTTAGATTAAAGAACTCAAAAAATACTTGGAATAGTTGGTTATAGAAAAACAATATGCCTTTGTCCCTTGTAGGAATATACATGTCAACATCTTTATTACTAAGTGCTCATCCATCCTGTCTCTTACTATAGCAAGTCCGATAACTTTAATCAGGCTTGAAATGGAAAAAGCTTACGATAGGTTATCTTGGAAAGCCATTGAACATATTCTCACTTATGTTGAACCTTCACATTAAGATGATCAGATGGATTATGGCTTGTATTTCCTCTCCCTCCTATTTAATTAATGAAATTATGTATAACTGATTTCAGTCAAGTAGAAGGGCGAGACAAGGTGATTCTTTCTCCATAATTATCATAGTCTAACATATCTTTTCAAGCATTCATAAAGATACGGTGGATAGTAGATGGATCTCTACTTTCATTGTCGAAGGAGTAAAATTTTCTCATCTGATATATGCATGTGACATTCTGTAGGTAATAAAGGTAACAAGTCTTGTAATGATGTGATCAAGACTCTAGACGTTTTTTATGATCTCACTGACCTCAAGATTAGCAAAGGCAAATCTGATTTTTCCCACCTAATAATTGTGACCCTTCCACTAAGCATCTCATTCATAATTCTCTTGAATTAAAGGGCTTAGCCTATGAAGTATTTACGTTCTTAGTTCATATGTTACCCCTAGTAGATTAACTGATTGGTTACAACAGTTGGTGGACAAGGCCAATCAAAAATTTTAAGGATGATACAAAAGTCTCATCACTCAGGCTAGTAAATCTGTTAATGTTGTGATTAATGCTATATCTACCTATACATTGTACAATGTTGGAGTGACTGAAGAACTTCTTGAGAGTTAAAGAGTATTAATAAAGTGTCTAGGGGCTTCTTCAAAGTTCTCATTCCTTTAGCCATAAGCCTGCTTTCATTAGTTGGGAGGGAGTTGGCAATCCTAAAAACTTGGGTGGGATGAGGATTAGAGATATTCATGTGGATAAGAAGCCTGTTTAGGTGAAAAGAACTATCCCTATTCTTAATAATGAGAAGCTTCTTTGTGTTCAAGTTAATAATGCAGAATATGGCAATCTGAACTTTGAAAAGTGAGTTCTCCTAATGTGTCCAGAAGATCTTTTTGTGGTTTGTTTAATAATATTGAAATAGTTTATGGAAGCTTGTAGATAATGGTTAATTTACCAATATTTGCACTTACGCTATGTTTGGCAATACTCCTTTTGTTTTGCTCATCTTATAGAAGGGGAGAATTTTCAAAGGAACTCTAATTGCATGAGCTAAATTGCAATCATATACTGCAATTATTCTGCACTCCAAAAGACCTCTGAGCATGGTTCATTAATCCAAAATTTGAATTAAAATTACTAGAATTTAGGTTCAAATTTAGGATGATTTGGTCAAATTGACTATATTCGATCCTCAAAAGGATTATTCACAATCAACCTGAGATTGGCCAGAATCAAGCTGGAGTCAGTCATAAGCAATCATGATGGAACTACTAATGGTTGAAAACCAGCCTAAACCATCCATACACAGCCAAGATGTTCAAACATATGAGTAGCAAAGAATCATCAGACTCGCCAATTCAAATAAAGCATGATGATTCCAAATCCTCAATTACTTTTGAAGGCTATTAAATAGTTGTATTTTAGACTAGGCATAGTCAAATATACAGAACTTGCTGCCAAATCTTTAGTAAAATCCTTATTTACAAAATCACTTGGCTAGAAACTAATTACCCAACTCGAAGGGGACTGACATTAGGTTAGTTGTAATTTTTTGTTTAAAATTCTTAATAAAAATATATATTTAATAGCAAGGTAAGCAATACCGAATAATTCCGCCCGGTACAGGCGGTACGTACCGGTCCGACGGTATACCGGTACGCGGACAGCTCGCTACCGGGCGGAACAAATAATAATAATAATATATATATATATTATTATATATATATTTATATTTATATATAAATATTTTAGAAAAAGCCTCGGCGACGTCGTCGAGGCGACGCCGCCTTTTTCGACGACGTCGCCAAGGTGCATATATATATATATTTATTTATTTATTTATTTATTTATTTATTTATTTATTTATTTAATTAAATTAATGAGGCGACGTCGCCCCGCGTGGGAAGGAAAAGGCGACGTCGTCGAGGTGATGCGACGTCGGCTTTTAAATAATATATATAATATATATTTATATATATATATTTTTTAGAAAAAGCCTCGACGACGTCACCGAGGTGCATATTTCGTATATATATTTATTTATTTATTTAAATAATCGAGGCGACATCGCGTCGCCGAGGCGACATCGCGTCGCCGAGGCGACGTCGCCCCGCGTGGGGAAGGAAAAGGCGACGTCGCCGAGGCGATGCGACGTCGGCTTTTAAATAAAATATATATATATATAAATATATATATATATAATATTTTATATATATATATATATTAATTTATATATATATATATATATATATATATATATATATATATATATATATATATATACCGAACGGTATACCGCTTGGTATATCGTACCGTACCGTACCGAGCGAACGTCGAAACGCCGGTACGGTACGATATTTCGAACCTTGCATAATAGGTTAGTTATATAACCTTATTGATAGAAATGTCCAATGATCATTATATAACAAAAACCAAATAGGAGTCATGAGCAGAGAGTCTAAGAATCAAGAAACACTAATATGACAGTCTGAAGCTCCCTTGATGGAGCAAGCCTAAAAAGATTTAGGTCAACTTGGTTCATCTACATATTAAACCAGTCTTGTGAAAGCAGCTAGGCACTAAAACGTTCCTACCCTCCAAATAGCTCGAGGTGCTAGGCATCCGCTCGAGCAAACTGAGATACTCTCCAATATAAAAACTGCCCCAAAATGGCTTCGTTTTCTATAGACTGCAATGTGGTGCGAAATGTCAACTAACTCAGGACCCTAGAACCACCCAGGTGGCACAGGATTGGATGGGGCTTTGGAGTAGCGTTAGGCATTGTTTAGAAACACAAGTTTGCATGTAGAGCATACAAAAACTCGTCTTACACGCCTAGCACTCAGTTGAGCAGTGTTTGTTAACTTATGACTATTCTTTTGCCTTCTAAAGTCCTTGTTTTTCTCTTCCTCTCTGTTCTCTTTAACACACCAAGTGTTTACTAAATTGCTTGTAAACTACCCTCGTTTGCAAGACGTCAAGACTTATCCTCCACTCATTTTCTTATGCTAACCAACTTTCTTTTGCAGGTCCTTCGAGTCCTATACGAGATTGCTCTTAGGATGACCCTTTACGAATGGATAACTCAAGGGTGTCTCGCGACTTAAGCAATTCCAGCTAAGTCTCTGATAGATCATCGATGCTATCAAGAACCATCAAGGAAGAGCGAGGATAGAGAGCCAAGAGGAGGGTGACTCTGTTAAGGAGATGCAAAGAGTGACAAGAAGGCATTGGACCAATAGCCTTCAAGACTATTGAGAGATCGAGAGAGAGAGAGAGAGAGAGAGAGAGAGAGAGAGAGAGAGAGAGAACCCTAAAAAGGGAGGTATTGCCACATGAGTTAGAGGAGGGGACATCACGATGGTGGGCACAAGAACTACTAGCAACGGGAGGTGGAGAGGGATAAAAAAGGAGAGGGAGAGGGGGAGAGAGAGAAAAGAGAAGAAAATACTTGCATCCACGAGAGGGGAGGCAACGTGGGCATGCATACGAACGTTGACTTGTGCACGCGTTCAGAAGGCAAGATCATACCTTATTTTCCTTTTCCACTCTGTCTATTATGACTTGCGACAATTCCTTTGCCTTCTAAAGTCCTTGTTTTCTTCTTCCTCTCTGTTCTTTCTTACACACCAAGTGTTTGCCGAATTTCTTATAAGCTACCCTCTTTTGCGAGATGTCGAGACTTGTGACTATTCTTTTGAGAGACATCAAGACTCGTGACTATTCAGTAAACACCAAGTGTTTAATGAATTTCTTGTAAGCTACCCTCTCTATTCTTTCTGATACACCAACTGTTTGTTAAATTGCTTGTAAGCTAACTTGTCGACATGTGACTACTCTTGTTTTCCTCTTCTTCTCTATTCTCTCTTACACACCAAGTGTTTGTTGAATTGCTTGTGAGCAACCCTCTTTTGTGAGACATCTCGTCTTATGACTATTCTTTTGCGAGACATTAAGACTTGTGACTATTCAACGAACACTAAGTGTTTGCTGAATTGCTTGTAAGTTACCCTCTCTGTTCTCTCTAATACACCAAGTGCGTGCTAAATTGCTTATAAGCTACCTTGTCGACTTGTGACTATTCTTTTGCCTTCTAAAATCCTTGTTTTCCTCTTCCACTTTGTTCTCTCTCACACACCAAGTGCTTACTGAATTGCTTGTAAACTACCCTCTTTTACGAGACATTGAGACTTGTTCTCCATTCGTTTTCTTAGGCTAATAACTTTCTTTTGCAGGTCCTTTAGGACATATACGAGGTTGCTCTTAGGTTGACCCTTTACAGATGAATAACTCAAGAGTGTCTCATAACTTAGGCAATTCCAGCTAAGTCTCTAATAAATCATCGACACTATCGTGAGCCATCGAGGAAGAGCAAGGATAGAGAGCCAAGAGGAGGGTGACTTTGTTGAAGAGATGTAGAGAGCGACAAGGGGTTGTACCACTAGCCTTCAAGACTATTGAGAGCAAGAGAAAAAGAGAGAAAGAGAGAGAGGCAGCAAGGGTTCAACTAAAGAGAGAGAGAGCCCTAAAAAGGGAGGTACTGCCACATGAGTTGGAGGAGGGGATATCGTGATGGTGGGCATGAGAAGTCGTAGCATTGAGAAGTGGAGAGGGATAAAAAAGGAGAGGGAGAGGGGAGAGAGAGGAAAGAGAAGAAGATACTTGCATCCATAAGAGGAGAGGGGAGTTAACATAGGGCTTGCACACGAAAGTCAACTTGTGCACATGCTCAGAAAGCAAGATCCGACCTATATCATAGTGGCGATATCGAACGTAGGATCATAATTGCCAGTTTGCATTAGTACAAACTGAATTTCCCAAAATTTCATAATATAAACTTTCTACTTTGAAACTTATAAACAAAGGCATTGACAATTGTGAACCTAACCCAAATTAGGAAAAAAGTTAGAAAATTATGTATCACTCAGATAGAATAATGGAAGACAAATGTCCAAAAACATTCTAAAATTTGAACAAGGGACAAATACATTGTAATGTAGGACAAGAGGAGTAGAATATTTTTGGTTGATAATAGAGGATCATAAAAGAGAGGAATAGAAGATAGCAACTGAAAGATAATAAAAAAATAAAGGGATAACTACCAGACTCACTTTGACTCAAGGACAGGATAAAGGCCTCGCACCTCCGCACATCTCGCACATGGATGATGGAATCATGCCATCGGAAAACAAATGTGGCCTCATACCACTCACACTCAAGGTGGGAAAAGAACTCATTTCATTGATCCATTTCTAATTCATTTATCATAATGTTCTAGCTCTTTTTATAGGCTTATTAAATACAAAGATAAAAAGAAAATTACAGAAATAAGAAAACTTATAATCACATCAAATCAAATATACGATCTATTCCTTCCTTTAAAGAAGATAATACTCTTGACTTGATTTGAGAGATAACCTTCCTTTCTTGATGATATTATTGATTGATAGACTTCTATCTTTGTAGAGATGAATATTTAAGATCTTTGATCAAGATTTGCAATCTTCAATCAATAATAAATTTGATTTCTTCCACTTCTCCTATATTTGTTTCCTTTTTCTTTACCTTGAGTAGATGGCAACTTATGACAAATGCAAAAATATCTCAAAACTAATAAATTTATTTAATAACGCAAACTAAATTGCTCCTACATCACATTGTTTATATTTAGCATTTAGATCTGAAAGCTTAAGATAATAGCTATTTATTTTGTACTTATGCAGTAGGCAAGCAGCCTTTTGCCTTAAGAAAAAAGCCTTCTCCATTAAGATAAAGGATACCAATCAACCGGCAAACTCTTACAGGTCATATTAGTGTACTCCAAACTTGCCAAATCCTACATTCCAAAGTTTAGAATCACCAGGCTCTACCTTGAATTCAAAAGGAAATAATCTAATGGGAACAGGGGCAAAAATACAAGGACTACATAAACTAAACTTTCTAAAAATAGCCAAATGAACAAAATATAAACACATTGCTTCACATAACATTCAAAATTTGGAGAGTTCAAAATAATATATTTTGTTATGATCTTTTGTACTCCTATAGCAGACAAGCAAAATCTGTCAGTCTTAAAGAAAAAACCTATTCCATTAAGATAAAAGATACCAACCAACTGGCAAACTCCTACATATAATGTTAATGTACTAGTACGATTAACGAAACCTACAATCCAATGTTCAGAATCACTTGAATCTGTCTTTAGAAAAGTACAGTATATGCAACTAAACAATGCACGTTTGAAGTAGCATACCATAGTGAAATGTTCACAAATTACAAATACGTTATTGCATAAAACACATGTTACATCACAGCACATGTACAACTGATTTACCTAAGGCAGAAGACATACAGCATCCTAATCCAATGCTTGTGTTTTCAGAATTTACCACAAGCTTCCTCATGCAGCATATATAATGGTTTGAATTACTTAGAAAGTTAATCCAAACTCTTGTCCCATTTTAAATGGCTACTAGAATGGATAAATAATATATTATCATTGACTTCAAATACGTGCAAATTCATCTCACTACAGAAATTACAGGTCAGCATGAAGCATAGGCTCAAAGGAGATTCATCTCATTAGAGACTACAAAATAAAAAGAAATGAGGAAAAAAGCAACACAATAGATTCAATGTATCAAAGTAAGAAATCATGTCTTTCCAAGAAACTAGGAGGTTATCATACCAAGGCCTTAGGCATCAAAGGTGTCATGGGTATTAGCTGCTTGCACTTCTTTAACGTAAGCTCCTCATTCCTCTGAGTGTCAACAGATAACTGCAAAATAATTAAGAAACTAAATGTCATGTTAACACAATCTCCTAAAAGAGAAACAAGCAACCACTATCCCATTCTATATATTACTTGAGGAATGCTACCAACTTGGGATGGTACCTGAGCAAGTGCCTCTGCCATGTTTAATCCTGTCATAGTGCTTCCTGTTGCAGATGCCTGACTAATGGGAGCAACTTGTGCAACAGGTGAGAGTACATTACCATTAGTTTCAACTTTTACTGGTACTTCTGCCAGAGCAGATGTTCCAATTATAAAAGGAGAACTAAAGGGCAGACTCTGAACAGCAGTTCTAAGACCAGGGGTTGATACGCCACTTGCTTCTGAAAGGCCCTGCCTACCCTCAGCTTGAAGGGATGGAAAGTCTTTCTCAAAGCAGGTTTTGCTAAAACTTCCTATTACACTTCCCCCAAACGGAGCATTTCCATTTGCATTACTTCCAAGTCTTTTAGACCAAGAGTCAACTTGCCTTCCTGCTACCATGGACTGCAAGCGTCTTAAGGCATCCTTTTCACCCCTAACTCCAATAAGTGAATCAAGATGGTCGAATTCATTGTCAACCAAAACTGACCTGTTTTCCCTATCAAATAAATCAAAATCCTTCTCCAGGTTTCTATCACGAGATCTTCGAAAACTACTGTAAGCCTGGGATTTACCAGAGCTACCTTTATCATGAATCATAGAACCATTAGAGCTCAAACTCCTCTGCAAGTTCCTATCTTGGTCTCTGAGTAATCTATTTCTTGAGCCAAGTCCTACACCGTTTTCATCTATGGGAATCAAAACACTGAATTAGCAGAAAAGTATATGATGATAGAATCAGAAAAAAGAAATATGCATGAAAATAACAAATAGCATCATAATGATTGTAGAGTAACAGATACCAATTCGTATGGAAGAGCTGGTTCGCAGGGCAGTGTTGGATGTGTTCCCGTTTGCTAATTTATACCACTGTGGAACCAATGCTGGCTCACCTTGCTCCATCTCTGGCACCAACCATTATCTATATACAGTAAAAAACCTCTACTTCTGAATATGATCTATAACCTATACATACAACGAGTGTTATTTCATGTACAAAATATGTCCTTGGAAGAAGAGGGCCAAGATTTCAACGTTTCAACATCCATGAGATGGCACTACGACTGGATACCAGGCAAAAAAGGCCCCCAGCAAACCACCAACTCCGTACCGACTCAAAGAGCACAAGAAAAGAAGTACCCAGCGATCATACCCAGCGATCAAAAAGGAGAAATCATCCAAGAGAGGGTCAAAAACCCAGAAACGACAAGCGCTCCCAATCAGGAACGGCAAACCCTAGGCTCCCGAAGAAGGGGTCAAAGGGAAAAAAAAGGAGGATGAGGGCAAGAAAGCCCTCCAATCCAAGATTAGGGGAAAACTGCGATGAGTTCGAACCCTAAGAGACTCCGAATTGATATCAGTAACCCGATCAAAAAATGAAGAGGACAAGTACCGAGCACAAAGAAATCTTACGGCAGAGGAAGAATTTATATGATCATTAAGGTCAACTCGATGGGTTCGTCAGCACAGGGGATGGCGGCAAGGAGGGAGATCTTCGTGATTTAGGAAGGACGAAGAGGAGGCGGAATAGGATGGAAGGCTGAGGAGAGGAAGGGATGGAAGGAGGGACAACTGCTCAGTTTCTGTTCTCTCTCTCTCTGTCTCTCTCTCTCTCTCTATTCTGCGACGGTTTGGCCCACTTGCTCACACGTTTTCTTTCGCTTGTTTCGTCCTCTCGCTCGCTTTGCTGCCGTTGCGGTTGCCTTCGGCTAAGCAAAACCTACGATGATAACGACGGTGTGAGGGATGGAACGTGGAAACACCTAACTGACCCTGTAGGCTCGTTACGGTGAGCCAAAACCTACGGCTTTAATCGGGCGGAATACGGCAGAAAAAATATCACGGAACCCGTGTGGCTTGGGATAGTCGTGTACAGTACTTGTACTTGGGTCGACTACTCATGACCGTCGATTGTGTTAAAGATTTGTGCTGGCTTGGGTGGGCCCGATAATCAGATAGGCCTGGCTTTCTACTACGTTTCTTCCAACCCGCTTCAAGAGTCCCCACCGGGCGAGCCATCTCATTTTATGTGTGCATATATATGTACATGTGTTCTTTACTTCTTTTATGGGCTAATAATCGACCCAGAAAATTAACTTATATATATATATATATAACTTTATGGGCAAATACCCTTTTCATATTTTGCGAATGGTGTTTTTAATTATAATTTCCGAAATGCTTCTAATAAGATAAGTATATCTATAAGTACACTCGAGATGAATCAATCTAATTTTTTTATTATCATGTTTTTGTAGATGTGCCAAAGATATTATAAGTTTATTCAAAAATGTAATAACTGACATGAAAGTTTTTAGTTGTTCTTGTTCCTACACTCCAATGAGGATGCTGATTTGAATTTTCTTTTTTTTATAGATCACCTAATTTCTATTAAGTTTTTATTCTTTTGAATAGGCTCTTACTGTTTTAGTGAAACTATCAAAAACATTATAAATATATTCAAAGATTCTATAATTGATAATATATATCTTATATGGATGATTGGATCCCCTGTTGGACTTGATCTTTAAAATACCTATTGACATGGCAATTGCAATTGTTCTTTGGATCGGTCCATAGAGTGATTTGATCAATAGGGTGAACTAGACCACCAATGTAGATCCAAATCAAACTTCCAAATGCACCCTGCCCTTTGCTCCTATCGATCATCAACATTCGTCTCTTATCAATTCCTATCAACCCTTTTCTCTCTAATCGGTGTTCATCTTGGATCGTTAACTAACTCTATCGATTTGGACCTAATCAAAACTCTTAGGCACCTTGCCCTTTCCTCTCCCTATCTTGTCCTTTACTCCCATCAGTTATCGGCGTTAGTCTTGGACCAACTCATGTTGCCCCTTCCCTATCAACATAGGTTTTCCTCTCTCATTTCGTCCCATTAGCCCTATTATTTCATTTTTCTCTCTTATCTAAAGTTATTGTTGTTGTCGGTTCTTTGTAAGTATCAGTAAAGGCCACACTACATAGTATCGTTTTTTTTTTTACTACATAGTATCAGTAAAGGCTGACGTGATAAATAGTCTATCAAACAAAACATCAAGTATTAACTCCTTTTATATGGTGAGAGTAGATGATATGGGGTTTATAATACGAGGGTATAATATGAGGGCAACCTGATAACATATGGCATCTATCTTATGAGGGTAGACTTATCAGATATATTATGATAGGTTACATGTTAGGTCAAGCTTACATGATTAGGCCACATCAAATGGTATACGCTAGAGGTTAGTGATTACTATAAATAATTGGTGTTTAAAAGATAACAAAGTTTATATCATAATCGATTTGAACCATGAAACATTCCAACTCCATAATGCAATCCATTTGAGCCATAAAGTATCCAAACTCTATGACATAACCGATTCGAACGATAAATCATCATACTCTAAGACTTAACCAATTCAGTCGATGAAACATCCTAAACATAACCAATTCAAGCAACAAAATGTCTCATTTTTCACACATGTTGAATCCAGTCACGAAACGACATGTCTTTATAATGTGACCTAATCCAATCACGAAAAATCTCAAACTCCAAGACATACCTAAATTTAGGTATGAGATTTTTTGAACCTATGATGGGGCCCAATCTAATAGTAAAGCATCTCAACTTAATGAGAAGCAGAAGGTTCCATTGCTTCTCTTTCAATAGCATGGAAGAGAAGGTTCTCGCAGGAGGGCCCTGCTTCATCAGAGGGGTTGCTGTGTCCTTTCTTCCCGTGGAAGTTTATATTTTAGCCTCTTTTAGAATGCATCACAAAAGCTTCCACCTGTATTCAATTCAGTCCTAATTTACATCCGGTTGACCCCTAATTAAGTTAATAGTGTTACACCAAATCTAACTCAAATTAAGATCTAACTATAACAATTAAGACTAAAACAATTATAAAACAAGAAACTAAGTTGTATGGAAGGCTTTGGGCCATGAGTTCGGGTATCGGACCAAGAAGAGTGGATATTGCGTTAAGGATATCGGAGTTGCGGAGTCAACTGACCGATTGGGGAATAGGCCACAAGAGATGACGATGCGTCAAAGAATCAGATAAAGCGTCGATGGACCAATGACATGCCGGACAACATGATTCATGCTTAGTATTAATTATCTAGATCGAAATGTATTTTTATATATGCAGGATTAACTACGATAGTAAGGTATAAAGCAAAATGAAGTCTCGGAGTCAAGAATGCGATTTCGTTGGGAGTTCGAGAGTTCGTCGGAAGTCCGGACGTTCGTCGAAAGTTCTGCCAGAACCAACCGAGAAGTCCTGAAGCTTGCCAAAGAAGCTCATCGGAACTCGCCAAGAAGATCATCATGAAGTCCAGGAGCTTGTCGGGAATCCGTTGGAACATTGCCGAGAGATCATCGGAAGTTCACCGAAAGATCGTCGGAAGAAAACTTGACTTACGGACTCTGTTTAACTTAGTAAATATCTTAAAATTCGTAGTTAGCACATAATTGAGACTAGAATTAGGCTAACTCAATTAGGGGACAGTTGGGCCCAAGTTTGGGTTGGTTGGGCCAAGAGAAAGGCCCAAACAATGACCAAACAGGTGAAACCATCGTGGCACAGTCTTTGAGACTATGTCAGGCGATGGTACCGCCAGTTTCGACGATGGTACCACCTAGTATAGTCTTCTAGGCGGTGGTACCGCTCGTACCATGAAATTTCAAGGGTTTGAATTTTGGGCTCCAAATTTGAATCCATTTAGGGCCTATAAATACCCCAACTATTCCTGCATGGATTAGAAAGAAATATTGAGCAAAACCTTATCATTCTAAAGTTGTAAACCTTATAAAGTTGAGTTCCCTCCTCCCAAAGCTTAGAGAGAATTCTAAGGGAGGTGTGAGAGGGATACCTTGTAAAAGAGGGTTGTAAAGGTTGTCTCCTAAACCTGTGAAAAGGAGAAGAGGGGTGTAAAAGGGTAGTTGATCTTCGTCCATTGAAAAAAGATCGATAGTGGATGTCAGTGGCCTTGACGGAGGAGGAATCGGGAGTGGATGTAGGTCACGAAGATCGAATCACTATAAAACTCGGTTTGTATTTATATTTGAGCAATTTACTTTTATAGCAAACTGCCTTTCCTCCTTACTCTGCTTTTACTATTGCTACGCTCATATATGCTTTCAAATTAAGATCTTTATGAAACGATTTTCGTCGAAATCAGTTTTAATCGAAATGAAAGGTTTTGAACCGACATAGTTTTCACCGCTGCACTAATTCACCCCCCCCCCCCCCCCCCTCTTAGTGTCGATCTTTTCCTAACACCTGCAACATCTGATCTTAGTGTAACATTTGATTCTTCTAACTTGATGCCTGTTTTCTAACTCCGACATAATGTTTAATTCTTTTTACTTTAATTATTTTACATTTTCATGATCGTGGTTAGTCCTGCATCACTTTTCTAAAAATATGAATTAGATCGTAAGCTCATCGATTGATTTCATCATTAAAATCTGAGATTCAACAAATACAACCTAAGGGATTCATATCCAAAGAAAGTCTAAATTAGGTGTGCAGATTGCTTAGATTCATATTTGGACTAAAGTAAGTTTTTCGAAGTTGGAACATAAGATTTGATGAGGCGATCAAATCTTATGATTTCGTTAAGAACGGAGATGAGCTTTGTATGTATAGGAAAGTAAGTAGGAGCACTATCACCTTTTTGGTATTGTATATGAATGACATCCTGATAATTATGAATGATGTAGGAATACTCGCCACAATAAGGGCTTAGCTATCTAGATATTTCTCCATTAAGAACTTAGGGGAAGGGTTCTATATCTTGGGGATTTAGATCTATAGAGATAGATCCAAGAGGATGCTTGGCTTGTCCTAATCCGATGATATATAAAATATCACTTTTTAAGAGTATATCCTCAAAGACTCCTAAATAAAAGATAAACATGGATAAGACCCCTATACTTTAGCGATAGGGTCCATCATGTATGCTATGCTATGTAACAAGCGTGATATAGCACATGCTCTGAGTGTCATGAGCAGGAATCAGGCGGATCTAGGCTTGGAGCACTAGAAAGCAATAAAGTATACCCTTAAGTACTTGAAAAGGACTAAGGATCTTTTATTGGTATACGGAGGAAGTAGCCTCAGTGTTGAGGGCTATATGAACTTGGGTTTCCAATCCAATATTGATAATCTTAAGTCTAATTCAGGGTATATGTTTACCCTGAATAAAGGAATAGTATGCTAAAAGAGTTTCCAGCAAGATACTATTACTGACTTGATCACAGATGCAAAATACATTACTGTAATAGAAGCAACAAAGGAGGGAGTTTGCATGAAGAAGTTTATCATAGATCTAGGAATCGTGCTAGGCAATGATGAGCTAATTCTCTTATATTGCGACAACTATGGGGCAATTGCTCAAGTGAGGGAATCTAGGACTTATAAGAAGTGTTCTAAGGAGGTTCCAACTTGTTAGAGAGATCATGACCCGTAGACATATAGCAGTAGAAAGAGTTTCATCTGAAGATAACATTATAGATCCACTAACAAAGTCATTGTCTCAGATTATCTTTAAGCGTCACAAGGGTCTAATGAAAATCAAACACATAGATAATTGGTTTTAGGTTAAGTGAGAGATAGCTAGTCATAAGTGCCCTATAAGTCAATCACGTGAGTGATAGCATATGTGACATTGTACAGGCTATTTTTGTTTTTTTATTATCATTATATTTTCTCACTTTATATTTATATTGCTTATTGCATATATATATATATATATATATATATATATATATATATATATATATATATATATATATATATATATATATATATATATATATATATATATATATATATATATATATATATATATATATATATATATATATTATGATGTCCATGGATTTGTACAATAAAAATCGGATCATGATGAGATCACAATAATGAGACAGAGTTACCTTTAAACACAAACCCCAAATAATCCCGATCATAGGTTATTCAAGAGGGATATCGAGATAACCAAACAAACTTGTTATGATTATAAAGATACTAAAAAGGGGGGTTGAATTAGTGCTTTCAATATGGAGAAACAATTTAAAAATTCATTCAATCAAACCCGTATCAAAAATATGTTTAACTTAGAATGTGAGTAAAAGTAGTAAGTAACTAAATTAATAAGCATTAGCGATGAAGAGCATAAAAAGAAATGCACACCAAATTTATAGTGGTTCGATCGACGCAACCTACGTCCACTTCCGATTTCTCCTCTATCAAGATCATTGACTTTCACTACTAATCTTCTTTTCAACTAACAAAGATCAACTACCCTTGTTTATAACCCTTTCTCCTTTTCACAGACTTAGAAAAAACCTTTATTCATCTCTTTTACAAAGGACCTCTCTCTTCTCTTAGAAATACTTTTAAACCCTAGGAGGAAGAAACTAAACACTTTAAGAGAGTTTACACACATAGAATCACAAGGTTTTTCATGATTTGCAAGCAAGCATGAGAGGTGTATTTATAGGCCCTAAATAGCTTCAGAAATGGAGCCAAAAATTTAAGTCCCTACGTTTTTGAGATACTGGTGGTTCCATCGCCTACACTGGGCGGTACCACCACTTGCCACCCTAAGCACCGACAGTACCATCGCTTGCCTGAGTGGTACCGCAGCCTGACATAGTCTGGACATTGTGCCCTGGCAGTACCATCGTTACTCTGGGTGGTACCATTGCCAATTTGGCCGATACCATTATCGGGTTTTTTAGAAAAGTATATTTCGTACTTTCTAGCTCATAAGCGGTTCCACTACTTAGCATGGTGGTGCCACTATATTGTCCAACTTTAGGTCATTGAATTGGCCTTCCAATAAGCCTAATTCAGTCCTAACTCAAGCTCAATGAGCCCCTAACTAAGTTGGCCTGGTTACACCCAAAACTAACTCAATTAAACTCTAACATACTTCGATCAAGACATAAATAATTACAATCATGAATCTTATGTTGTTCGACATGTTATTGGTTCATCCAACACTTCGTCTGAACCTTCAGCGCATTATCCTCTCTTTCAGTATATTGTCTGATCCATCAGTATGTTGACCTCCTACAATATCCAAACTTTTTAGCGCAATGCCCGATCCTTCTAGCCCGTTGCCTCAACTCATGGTATGAAGTCTATCTTCTAGCACATCGATCAATCTGTTAGGAACGAGTCGGCACTAAGAGGGGGGGGAGGGAAATTAGTGTAGTAGTAAAAATGTCAATTTTGTAAATATTTCATTTCGATTAACACTGATTTCAGAAATATGTTTAAATTAAAACACATTCGTAAAAGTGTGTAGTTAGAGTAAAGAGGAAGTATGACAGTTTGCAATAAATGTAAATAGTAAAGTAGAAATGCAAACTAGATTTTATAGTGGTTCGATCATTGTGACCTACATCCACTCCTAATTCCTCTTCGGTCGAGGCCACCGGTATCCACTAACGGTCTTCCTTCAATGGGCGAAGACTAACTATCCTTTTACACACCTCTTCTCCTTTTCATAAGTTTAGGAGACAACATTTTACAACTCTCTTTTACAAGGTATCTCTCTCACACCTCCCTTAGAACTCTCTCTAAACTTTAGGAGGAGAGAACTCAACTTTCTAATAGGGTTTACAATTTTAGAATCACAGAGTTTTTCTTAATATTTATACCTACTCCATGTAGGAATAGTTGAGATATTTATAAACCCCAAATGACTTCGAGCCAAAATTCAAATCCCCGAGATTTAAGGGTACGAGCGGTACCATCGCCTACATCCTGACACTACACGGTACCACCACCTAACACACTATTACTGAGTGGTAACACCTCCTAGTCTAGCGGTACCACTACTTGATAGCTTCGGAGACTAGATTTTTCAAGTTTTCTAACTCACAAGCAGTTCCACCGCCTATTCTGGTGGTGCCATCGCTTGACCCAACTTTTGGGTCACTAAATGGGCCTCCCAATGAGCCCAAATCACTCTCAATTAAAACCAAATTGGCCCTTAATTGAGTTAGCATGATTACAGCAAAAGCTAACTCAATTAGCCTCCTAAACTATTTTGATCTTAGATAAATGATTACAAAGCATGAATCCTTTGTCCGACATGTCATTGGTTCATCTAGCGCTCGTCCAACGCATCATCCTCTCCTTCGGCATATTGCTCAATCGGCATATTGACTCCCGCAACTTTCGATCTCCTTGGCGCAATGTCCGATCCTTCAGCCAATGCTTGAATTCACAGCACAAGCGTTCTGCTGACACGTCGATTGATCCTCCGGCCCAACGTCTAATCTTCTGACATGTTCACTCCAGCCCAATGTCCGATTCCTCCTACTTTAATCAATTTGTCTCTCCTTGATCGAAGTTAGTCTTGTATTACTCAAAACATAGATTAGATGACTAATACATCAATTGATTTAATCATCAAAATCTAAGATTTAACAATCTCTCCCTTTTTGATGATGACAACTAGTTGATGTCGGAGTTTAAACTAAACTCCCCCTATCAATATGCCTTATTGATAGAAACTTTGAAATCATAGTATTTTAACATTGCATGCAACATGAGTATTGAAATAACCAATTTATCACATCATTGTATGCATCATAAAATCATATGTAATCAAATTTTCAATACATCATTCCATGCATGATCATCAGCATAACTTCTCCCCCTTTGTTATCAACAAAAATGATAAGTGCAACTATTCAATTCTTGAGATACAATTTCAAATCATTGCAACATAATCTCAAGTTTTATCATTTTGCAAGTTAGTAATTTTCTTTCAAAATTTTTACACCTTTTGATATATGCAAGATAACAAGTTTTTTTTTCATCTACTTGAAACGTGCAAGCTAGCATTTTTGTGTTTCTAGCAATTCTTTCTTTATGCAATTTGCAAGATAGCAATTTTAGTAAGTTTTACATAATTTTGGAATATGCAAGCTAGCAAATTTTTTTATCACTTTACAACATGCATAATCACCATATCATTATTAATTTTAAAGATGTGCATGATTGTAAATTTTGCAAGTTTGCATTTTTGCTTCTTACAATAGGCAAGCTAGCAATTTTTGGTGATGTTCATGATAGCAAGTTCTTTCTTCTCTTTTGAGAAGTGTGATTTGTTTATTTCCTTTGCAAAATGTAAGTTAGTAAAATTTTATATTATTTTACAACATGCAAACAATCAATTTTGGCAAGTGTTACTTCTCTTTGAAGTATGAAGGCTAGCAAATTTTTGAAAAAGAATGCAAGATATCAATGCATCATTTTAGAATAAGCTAATAATTTTGCTTCCTACCAAGTTTTTCTCCTTCAATTTGTAAGCTAGCAAATTTAGCAAGTTTTATATCTTTTTAGAGCATGCAAGCTAGTAAAATTTTAATGTTTAAGAAGTAACTTCTTTCTTATCTTTTGAGAAGTGCACACTAGCAATTTTTTCTCTTCCTTTGTCATTGGCACAAAGAGGGGAATAATAAAACAATAGTATAATTCATTTCCCTTTATATCAAATTTTAAATTATGACAAAGATAAAGTGTCATTCTTTATGCATCATTATAGTTTCAAATTAATACATACACAATTTCAAAACCTTACATTTCATCCTTACTTTACGCGTGATACTGAAAATAAATCATCACTATAGGCATATCATACATGATGATACATTATCTTGCAAATCATCACATGAAATATCTCAAGGAAAAAATTAACTTGGTGATGAGATATACAATTCATGAATATAAGGGGGTATCATAAATAAATTATGACATGAAAGATATAATATCAAAGATTATTTGAATACCAAGAGACATGATTCATATAGAGAATTTTTTCTTAAATAAAATGTAAGAATTGTGAATAAAGAGCAAGAGATCTTGATTCATAAAAGAAAATCTCAAGTTAAGAAATCAAAAGAAGGTTCATGATTTAATTGGAAAAAAAATCTCATTTAGATTCAAATCATCAAAATCATAAGATATTCAAAATGACATTAATTGATTTATCAATCTCTTGAGATGCTAGCGACTTTCTTTCTCCTCTTTTTAATTGTCAATAAGAAAGAGAAGAATTTTTAAAGGTGCAATTTATTTCTTTCTTACATCAATGCTCTAAGCATCACATAAATACAAAGGTAATCTTATGAAAAGGTAATCTTATGAAAATCATGACATGAAAGATGAAATATCAAGAAACATCAATTCATAAATGATTCATCTTAACAAATCTCCTTTCTCATAAATAGTTATAAATTCTGAGAAATTAAGAAAAAAATCATGATTCATTTGGATAAATCTCAATGAGAACACATAATAAGAGATCTTGATTCATAAACGATTTCAAGTTATAAATCTTGAGAAATCAAGATCATGATTTCGATAAAACTCATTAAATTCAAATCATCAAAATCAATTTCGTGGTTCACAAAATTCATAACATAAATAGATTCATTAATAAGGATCTCTAAGATGAAAACTCAATAAGATAGAAATTGAAATTTTTTCAAGAAATGTATTCCCTTTTTATTTCATATAAGTATGCCTTTGCTAAATAAAAATATATATCATCGTTTAAAACCAAAAAACAAAGACAAGATTCATCACGAAAATCTTCATGACAAAAAATATAACACATTAAATATAAGGCTTCTTTAAACAAGATATTTGATTTATCATTTTAATTCCAATGATAATATATTTTTCTTTTTATGTGTTTCATTTTATGTGATTGATTTTATATAAGTATGCCCAAATTTTTATGCCAAACAAGCATCAACGTTTAAAACCGAAAATAAAATTTTATTACGATAAAGATCGATAAGCCATAAATCATAATAATCATCAAGCATAATTTCGAAGAATAAGCTCATTAAGCATAATTATCATCAAACATGATTTCATTAAACATAAAGCATTTTCAATCAAAATCAAAAATAAAAAAGTAATATGGAAATAATCAAAATACGCATTATTACTTCACTAAAGTCTCAAGCATGATTTCATAAAGCATTTTTCTTTTCAAATGAATCTAACTTTTCATGCTTTGTGGTAGGAGTTAACATGCAATTGTTATGCTCAAATTTTTAACTTTTTTTATAAAATCACTAGAAAAAGGAGCATGATAATTTTTTATTTTTTATACTAACTACTTAAAAAATAACTCATGAAAAGCATCAAGTAATTTCATGGTAAGAAAAAAGAGATTCGATTGAGTCGCTTACCTTGTTAACAAAAACCATCAAAGCGCAGTTCATCACTTAGTTTTCATCGGTTTGCTCCTTGTCTTCGGAGATACTCGATTTGTCCCAAGTCGTCTTCTTCTTCTTTTGTAACTTTTTCTTTTTAAGTTCTTTTTTGTTCTTAGTTTCATATTTTAAATTTTTTTTAATTTTTATTGTGAGAAGTTCAAATTCACCATCACTTAAGCTTTCGCTTGAGTAGTCTTTTTTTGTTCTAAGTGCAAAATCCTTCATGTTCTTTGGAAGGTTATTCTTAAGTTCGTTTTATGCCACTTCATAGGTCATTAAAGACCCAAAAAGTTCTTCAATCAGAAAATAGTTCAAGTCCTTTGATTCTTGTATTGTCATTATTTTAAAATCCCAATTTTTTGGAAGGGATCTTAATATCTTGTTAACAAGCTTAAAATTTGAAAAACATTTGCCAAGAACTTTTAAACCATTAACGACATTCATAAAACTGGTGTACATGTTAATAATAGTTTTGTTTGGCTTCATTTAAAATAGTTCAAAATCATGCATTAAAAGATTGACTTTAGACTCTTTAACTATATTTGTGCCTTCATGAGTGATTTCAAGTGTATGCCAAATATCAAAAGCGATTTCGCAAATAGAAACACGATTAAATTTATTTTTGTCTAAGGCACAAAACAAGGCATTCGTAGCCTTGGCATTTAAAGAGAAAGTTTTCTTCTCCAAATCATTACATTCGTTCATTGGAGTAGAAGATTTTCGAAAGCCATTTTTAATAATATTCTATAAATTTAAATCCAAGGAAAGTAAAAAAACTCTTATCCGAGTTTTTCAATATGTGTAGTCTGTCCTATTAAATATAGGAGGATGAATGAGAGAGTGATCCTCTTGAAAGCCGAAAAGAGACATTTCTCTTGGGTGTTAAATCAAATGAGAAATAACGAGACTCTAATATCAACTATTAGGAATAAGTCGGCACTAAGAGGGGGGGGGGGTGAATTAGTGCAGTAGTAAAAACGTTAATTAGTGCAGTAGTAAAAACATAAATCTTTCGTTTCGATTAAAACCGATTTCGGAAATATATTTAACTTAAAACACGTTCATAAGAGCGTGCAGTTAGAGTAAAGAAGAAGTATGGCAGTTTGCAATAAATGTAAATAGCAAATCAGAAATGCAAATAATATTTTATAGTGGTTCGGTCGTCGTGACCTACATCCACTCCTGATTCCTCTTTTGTTGAGACCACTGACATTCATTAACGGTCTTTCTTTAATAGACGAAGATCAACTATCCTTTTGCACCCCTCTTCTCATTTTCACAGGTTTAGGAGACAACCTTTTACAACCCTCTTTTATAAGGTATCCCTCTCACACCTTCCTTAGAACTCTTTATAAGCTTTAGGAAGAGGGAACTCAACTTTCTAATAGGGTTTACAACTTTAGAATCACGAAGTTTTGCTCAATCTTTCTACCTGCTCCATGCAGGAATAGCTAGGGTATTTATAGACCCCAAATGGCTTCAAAACTTGGAGCCAAAATTTAAATCCCCGAGATTTTAGGGTACAAGCGATACCACCGCCTATAGCCTGACACTGGGCGATACCACTGCCTGACACATTGTCACTGGGTGATACCACCGCCTAACAGTCTCGGAGACCGGGTTTTTTGAGTTTTCCAACTCATAAGAGGTGCCACCGCCTATTTTGGCGGTGCCACCGCCTAACTTAACTTTTGGGTCACTGAATAGGCCTCCCAATGAGCCCAAATCAATCTCAATTAAAGGCCCAATTGACCCCTAATTGAGTTAGCATGATTATACCAAAAGCTAACTCAATTAGCCCCATAAACTACTTCAATATTAGATAAATGATCACAAAACATGAATCCTTTATCCAGCATGTTATTAGTTCATTCGGCGCTCATCTGATCCTTCAGCGCATCATCCTCTCCTTCGGCGTATTGCTTAATGGGCATGTTGACTCTCATAATTTCTGATCTCCTTAGCGCAATGTCCAATCCTTCGGCTCGATGCCCGAATTCACGACACAAGCCTTTTGCCGACACATCGATCGATCCTCTAGCCCGACGTCTAATCTTCTAACATGTTCACTCCAGCCCAATGTCTAATTCCTCATTCTTTAATCAATTTACCTCTCATTGATCGAAGCTAGTTCTGTATTACTCAAAACGTAAATTAGATTATTAACACATCAATAGATTTTATCATCAAAATTCGATATTCAACATAATCCTTCGGCCCAATGTCCAATCTCTAACATAATGCTATCTAGCCCAATATTTGATTCTCTTGCTTTAATTGATTTATCTTTCTATAATCGAAGTTAATCCTATGTCACTCAAATACTCATTAGATCATACCTTTATCAATTAATTTTATCATCAAAATTCGAGATTCAACAATCTCCTCATTTTTAATGATGACAACTAATTGATTATGAAGTTGCAACTAAACTCTCATTGTCTATATATCATACTGAAATAAACTTAAATTTAAAAAAATAACCTTCTAATGCTATGATGAAATAAATTTAGTGAAGGTGACTTTCACACTTTATATATATAGTTAATATATCATAACAAATCATGAGTTAAGATATCATTGCAGCCATAATTCTAAATTATTAAAATTTTAAATTATCATAACTTTAGGCATAATTTCAAATCATCAAGGTATAACATCTATGATTTCAAAATATTAAAATTTTAAATCATCATAACTCCTCCCCTTTTGTCATCAACAACAAGGAAAAAGTGTAAGTCTTTAGTTCTTTTTTGAAATATGTAAACTAGTAAATATTTGCTACTTTTTGAGATGTGCAAACTAGCAAGTTTTGCTTCTATCTGAAATGTACAAATTAGTAATTTTTGCTTTTCTCTAAGATGTATAAGCTAGAATTTTTGCTTCTCTTTTGAGATCTACAAGCTAGCAATTTTTGTTTCTTTTAAAACGTGCAAATTAGCACTTAGTTTTGTTTTTATCTAAAATGTGCAAACTAACAATTTTTGCTTCTTTTTTGAGATTTGTAAGCTAGCAATTTTTGCTTCTTTTGAAATGTGCAAGTTAGCATTTAGTTTTGTTACTATATGAAATGTGCAAACTAACAATTTTTGCTTCTCTTGAAATATGCAAGTTAGCACTTATTTTTTTCTCCTTTATCATTATCAAAGAGAAGGGATGGATACAATGATATAAAATTTATATCAATATTCAAATCATAACATAAAAGATATTAATATAAAAAATAAATTGAAATAAATACAATGGAGTCTTTTGAAATAAATAAATCTCAAATTATGAATATCAAAATATTATGATTCATTTTGATAATTCTCTTCTTCGGTAAAAAGAAATCTATGAGATTAAATAGTAAACGATCTTGATTCATACAAAAAAATTTTAACTCATGAATTTTGATAAATTAAGAAAAATTATGATTTATTTGAATAATTTTTCTCTTACTAAATATAAAAAAAGGAGAACAAATAGTAAAAAAATATGAAGCAAACTAACTTCACCGCACATATTCTTGCCAACTACGATTTGTGGCAGTGCAAGTAGCCTCACTCGAGAAGCTTCTTCTCGTAATGTCTTATAATGTCTCGAGCTCTTTGATCAATGAAGTCCTTTTTCTTTTAAAAGAAAATTTGATGTTTCAACAAAACTTCTCATAATTGCCCACTAAATTACAAGCAATCTTATCTAACAAAAACCTCAAATACGTACATTGAGATGGAAAATTAAGTTCTCTACATAAAATTTTACTCCTATAATATAGATATATTCTAATTTCAGTATTACAGACGTATTGTTAAGTATCTCCTATCGCCCAAGTCTTACAGCCGACTCCCATGTTCTTCCTACTCCGATCTTGAAATGAAGGCGCAACATAATTGACTCTATAATTCTTGGTAAGACAACTGAACCGAAGATTAACAGTAACCACTTAGATCTCTTTACTGAAAATTCATATGATGTTACCAATTTATGTATATCACTCAAAGGCATGAGTCTAGATCTCACTATCAACCATTAAATATAACCATGTTAGCTTGCTGATACCTTACTTACCTAACTTTAACTTCATAATATTGGCTAGTGTAGAGTTAAGGAAAAAGAGAGAGAAAAAAAAGTGACAGTTCCATCACCATCATTATTTCACATACAGACCTCACTATGACGTCACATTTGGAACTAGGTTTCACTGAAATTATGAGACAAACTTATTTAAAAAATTGAATAAAAATTAAGAAAAAAAAGTCAAAGTAATAATTCATGCGAAAAGCTAATGAGACTTAAATCTCGATCGGTAAATTGCACATATATTCACAGAGATATAATTCATGTGACATCATATATATATATATATATATATGACTTGAAAATCTTATCCAAGTCAACTAGTTGATACCTTCGTTATTGAAATAAATTAGATGAAACAAAATTGTCAAGAGTTGAATTCAAGCACTATTTAAGTTTTTTTTAGTAATATATATTTTTTTCATTATACTATTTACAATTGTATAACTCTTTTATCTTTTCGTACTTACTAAATTTCAATTTTATTCGATTTTGCTTTCGTTTCTCTTTTCTTTTTCGTGTTTCTTCTTTTCCTCTCTGAGCAGCTCAGCCCCTCCTCTCTCTCTCTCTCTCTCTCTCTCTCTCATCTTTTCTTTTCTTTCATCCGAGGGAAGCTACGAGTCTGCCTTGTGGTCTCCGCTTTCCGCTTTCCCCTCTCCGCCTTCCGCCTTCCGCCTCGATCGCACTGCCCCGCCTAAGAGGTAACTCCTCCTCCCCTCCCCCATCCATCCTCCTCCTCGGGTTGCAGCCGGGGACGGTTGAGCCGGTTCGAGCTGATCCTTGAGCGGATGGGCCGATCCGCTCCAATTCGAGCAAACTGTCGGTGCGAATTCAGAATCCCCACACTATCGCTCTTCTGGGATTCAACGATCCCGATCCCTCGGCGGATCGGTCAAGTTGGAAACCTTGATTCTATAGAAGCAGTAAACTGATCTGGCCGCAACCATTTGTTGTTCAACGTTTACTATTAATTCTCAAACATTTCATTTCACGTTTGTTATCTGAGGCTCAATCTCATGCGTTCATCTCCGCTGCAGATCCCTGTTCCGGGATGGTCAATACTGTAAATGGTATGACAGGCTTGCTGCTAATCACCAGTTCGACGGAATGCCACTGGTTGGTAGGCGATTGACTGATTAGACAATGATTGCAGACCATTTGTTTGTTCAAATGCCTCATAGTAAAAAGCACGATGCCCTAAGGTTTGAGGCACGCAAGATTTCTGGGTTCTAGGTTGCAGATCATTTGATACAATATTGATGGTGGGTTGGGCCCTGGTTTACCCGATCGTTGAGTTCATTTCAACAGTAGGTTTGGCCGGATGTGACCTGATCTCACAAAACAGAGTGCATGACAGATGAGACCACCTCCTACATTGTCTTTCCTTAGATGGGTGGAGCAAGTCAAGGCACATTTTGACCTGATCTTAAGTATAAATGGATATTTGGCCTGATCTGAAGCACTTATCAGGTCATGTTTGCTTTGATTTAGAGTCCCTGATCGAGGTAATCAATGTAAAAACCATCTGGTTATGGCAATTGTGGTGGCCTAATTGAAGTAGTTGACCGGAACAAATATGGGTAATTGGCGATCAGAGTAGTAGAAGCTGCCTCAGTCCAGTTGTTGGTGTTTTTGGGTCCCCATGACTGGAGTCATTGATTGTGACACTATTGGGCTGTGGATGATCAAAATAGCAGAAGCTGTCTGATTGTTGTGGTGTTGGACCGCCAGTAGTCAGAGCCATTGACTGAATTTTTTAAGCTGTCGACAATTGAGGCTATAGAAACCTTAGTTCAAAGAGCCTTGGTTGGAAGTCTGGCTTCGATGGAGGGACCTTTCTTCTAGCTCTAGATGACGGTTAGGTCCGATTGTCCTAATTGGTGGGAGGCTGGAAGCCAACTTAGGCCTTGTTTTGCGACTTGCAAGTGTTGAAATGGATCATGCCGATGATGCTATGGCTTGCAAGATGGAGGCTATTATTGTAGGATCTCCTACTGATATATAATAAATCAATAGTAAATGGGAATTGAGAGAGCTAGGGAGTCCCCTACTGGGTGGAGAGATTCCCCTTACAGCTTACCCACCGAGATTTAGCAAAGGCAGCAACAAAGACATTGCTGTTAGATAAGCAAACTGTGACATATGGATGATGATTGAATGAACACTATGTACAATATACAAGCCACATGGATAGGGTATACATTATCCCTAACACTAGCCACCACTAGAATTATGGTCATTGTCATCTTCACACTACTATAACACCACAGTTACACCTCGGCTCCATTAACACCATAATTATTACTGCTATTGTCACAATCATTCCCACCACAACTGCCATCTCCACCACCATTGCAGCAGCATGACCGCCATCCTTACCATGCTATTGTTGTCACCATTACCACTATGAAAGTAGGGATGTTTTGTTTATTGGTAGTGGTTGTTCCCCCAAGTTCTTTTGGAACATGTTCCTTTAAGTTGAGAAACCCTTCTTATAAATGTTTATATGGGTTTCGGTCCATTGCTCACTATAAAGTCCTGTATGATCAATTTCCTTTGAAGATTGCGGTTAGGCAGGAGATTTAGCAAAAGTGCCAACTGAGGTGGTGTATTTAGGTAAGCATAAGATGACATGTGGATGATGATTCAATGAGTAATATATACAACATGAAAGCCACATGGATAGGGTATACATAACCCCTAACAATAGCCACAACTAGAATTATCGTTATTGTCATCATCGTGACTAGACCTAGGCTCCATTAACACCATAATTGTTAATGTTATTGTCGCTATCATTACCTCCATAATCTGAAAATTGCAATAACCAGAAACAAATAAACCAATATTTTCCTAGTATAACTTCAAATAAAAAAGAAGATTCTAATGCAACAATTGTTCTTGCATCATTGTGATGTACAAGTTAAGGAAACACTTTTTGTTATTCTAATATACCTAATATTAGTATTCCTCTAATTGTATTCATGCCTTTTAAAGATTAAATGTTGTTTTTTTTTAAGAACTTCGATGCAAAGTTACATTTAAAGGACAATATTCCTTTTCTTGTTACCTTTTCTTCACTATAATAGGCAATGAATGCCTTTTCACCTAGACGGGTAAGAACCGGATGGTAAGTACCAGCTTGGGCATAAACTAGTATGTAGACTCCCTCCGCTTTGGGAAGATCTATCCAACCAATAAAAAAAAAAGAAAAACAACAATTTAATAGGTTAGGACTCGTATTTTCGAGCCTTCTTCCCGAGCCCTCTTCCTTGACACACACCTAAGTCATTGTTGTTGCTTGTCATCGCTATTGTCATTACTTGTCATGGATTTAGTAGGTTTTGCCTAAGTCATACAACACCCTTGTATGTCCATCTACAAAGGGTTAGCCTCTCCGTAACCTCACAAGTGCCCCTAAGGACTTGCAAAAGAGAAAATGGGTTAGTAAAGACATTAAACTTGGTATTCCACGTGTAGACATTTCAGTAAGCACTTGATAGACAATGCAAAATACAAGGATAAACCTCATAAGCTCTAAACGGTTGTGTAACAAAGGGTCTAAGGTAATCTATCATACCCAAAAGTCCCCATATATAAGTGGCTATATGACACTGCTATGGAGCCAAGCAATGAACTAACCCAAGACTCTACTCCAAAGGTTTATCTAGTCATGTGTCACCCGGGTAGCTCCAAGGTGCTGAGATAGATAATATTTCTTACTTCTCTCTGCATATGGAAAATATCCAAAATGGTTGGCTAAAGACCCTTTTTTGGGGTACTTTTATTGATTTAAAAAGTGTCATATGCTAAGATCCCAAAATGCTCGAAGCGCTAGGCGCTTGCTTAAGCAAAGCGAAGCACTATGAAATATTAAAATATAAAAAATATATAATACAATTGGTAAATATGATTATATAAATAAAAATATGATATTAAATTAAAAAGATCTAAAATATCAAGTCACATTATCTATCTTTTAATAACAAAAATGTTAAAAGACTCAAAACAATAAAGTTTTACATCAAATTCAATCATCATTGTAATCAACATCGTCATTCTCAAATATATCATTTTTCTCTTCCTCTTGTCCATCTTCATTAAAATAGGTTTCCTCCTCTTTGACAATGGTGGGAGATGAACTTAAGGCTTTTGCACTCATTTTTGCCTTCGTCATTTATCTTGTATATATCTGTAATTCTCTAACACTTGAGGCCCTTGCCACATCTTCTAATGTCAAGCTTTCATCTTCAAATACAAGCTCATCTTTGACATTTTGTAAGTTCGCATATATTTTCTCACCAACCATTCATTTGAATCATCAATGTTTTGTAATAAGATTGGATCATTGTTATTTTGCAAATCATGATGTGCCTTCAATGGTTGATTATATTTTATATAAATCAGATCTTATAATCGTTGATGCTTTAATTGATTTTTTCTCTTTGTTTGAATCTGTCATATCATATAGTTTTGAAATAAATTAATATCTCTATCTAAAAAAGAATAGATTAATTAAAACAAAAATATTCTATGATCCTTATATGCTTAAAGACACTTTAGTTTCGCTCACAACCTACAATACTACAAGTCAAACTAAGAATTTTGATAGTCAATTGTGTAAGTTTCGGGTGGAATTTTCAAATAGACTCTACCAATCAATTGCAAAATTTATTTTATTATTAACAATAACATAATATACATAAAATTAATTATATAAATTTATAAATACTTGGGGATATAGTTGTGCTGGATCGAACTGTCATCGGAATTTCAAAAAGACCAACGACATTCTTATATAAAGATAATTCACTTATGATCTTATCTTGCACCTCAAGGCTTGGAATCAATCTTGCAATGCACTTATATAACCCATTTATAATTTCTGTATCAAACTCAATGGAAGTGTTGTTATAAAAGAATTCTAGATTCAAATAATATCCTACTGCATGCAACAGACGACGAAGTTGACAAGTTCATCTTTCGTCAATGATTGTAAACATTTTCTTATACTTTTTTTTTTATTTCTATCAAAGGATTTTTAAATCATCTCCTTTGCTCTATCCATAACATCATAAATATATCTCATTGCAGACTTTTTTTCTTTATCTGCCAACCAAAGGAATCGAATAAGAGGGCCTATTACCTTTAACATATAAACTATAAGATTCCAAGAGAATAACATTAAGATGACATCACCGGCCCTATTGCCTTTTACTTCTTTTGCCCATTTGCTTGTCACCCATGTCTTTGAGGTAAATATGTTTCTCATGTTATGTTTTTGACGATGCATACTTCGTAATGTCAAAAAGAAAGTAATAAATTGGGTGATACCATATCTTACAAATTCCTTGTTGCTTATTAATTCTCTTATCATATTTAAAGCTCTAGTGTGATTATAGATAAATTCAATAACAAATATTACCTTTTTTAAAGTCTTCTTGATGTCAGGAATCTTTTCAATATCCTCCAACATTAATCAATGTAATGTGCCGCATATAGAGTTAAATATAAGTATTATTTTTTTGTTTCAAGTAATTTACCTAAGACAAAAGATAACAAAATTGATAAGACTTATGAGTCACATAGTTCTTCCATTCAAATTGAAGATAGAGTAATTAAAAAATTAAAAAATTAAAAACATAAATCTTACTAGCTAACACATACTTGCTTCCATTGTTGATTATAATTTGGATAATATTTTGTTCACCAATTTCTTTCACAAATTTATCAAGCAACTCATATATCTTTTTTTTATATTTCATAAAAGTTGATGCATCTATTGACTTTACGAACATGGTTCCTAAATAACGGTTGACCATAAAATTAATTATACTCCTATGTCTCATGTTGGTCTATGTATCTGACATAATAGAGCAACCATGTTTTACCCATGATTCTTTGTGGCCCTTTAATAAGTCATTTATAAAATCCAACTCTTTTTTCAATAATGGAACTCGTAACTCATAATAATTTGGAAGTTTTAATCCCCCACCATATCTTTCAATAGCTTCAATCATTTCTTTAAAATTGTGTAACCAATAAGTATTAAGGAGAAGGCCAACTTAATAGAAGAAGCGAGCAATGTGCTGAATCATTCTTTCCCTTATTTCCTTATCACAAGTATCACTTATATTTATTTGTCTTAATATTGCTCCTGCTTGCCCTTGTTGCTTCTTTGATCCTTGATACATATATAAGTCCATCGGTCCCTTTTTACCCTTCTTAAAAATCATGGCTTCTTTTCCTTTTTGTTATATACTCTTTTCTCACTTGGATTGACACTGTCTAAATAATCTTTTTCTTCATCATCTCTAATATGTTCAACATTATTATCGGGTAAAATCCCGTAGGATTTATTCCGTTGCATCTTTTTTTAGTCATATAAGCCAACAACTCTTCTTTTACATCAGGTGGACACTTCTTGTATGCTAATGCATTCTTAAAGTTCATTACTTGATGCTGCTTTGCGCGAAAAATATCATCTATAGTAGTCTTATCATAGAAGATGCAATTAACTGTATTAGGATCTTTAAGATCTTTTAAATAATTGTCTTTCCAAGCAAGATCCTTTCTTGAATTTTTTGATGAATCTTCTGAATTACTTTGTACACTTGCCATTAATCCTCAAACTCTAATAACAGTTCTAAATAAATAGAGATTAGCAATTATAAAATCTAAATATGGATTATTATATGATAATAGTAGTTAACAATCTTCTATTAATAGTAATTAGAGAAAAAAAAAGTCATCTATGGTAAAAAGTGGGGAAAGAGAGGGCGGTGGTGATGGAGGAACTTTCAGATGGCGGTGACGACGGAGGAACCTGCGAACGACAGTAGCAGCGGTGAAGGAAGCTTCGGATGACAACAACAGCAGAGGAAGCTTCGAACGACAGTAGTTGTGATGGAGGAAGCTACGGACGCCAGCATTGGCGATAGAGAAAGCTTCGAATGGCGACAATGAAAGTTGTGAACGGTGACATTATGGGCGGAGAAAACTTCATAGTAGCGGAGGAAGCTGCGGTCCTCTCCCTTGATAGTGGAAGAAGTTGCACACGGGAGCAATGATGATCCTATGTGTCGATGGTGAAAGCAACGGCAAAGGAAGCATTGGCGACAGAGGCAGTTTCTACGCTAGGGTTTAAGGCTTAGGGTCACACGAGGGTCGGGGGGTGAGTTTTGTAATTATAGTAATATTGTGTAGCTTAGTTGGTTCAATCGAGCCAACTAGTTACTATTCAACTAAACCAAACTAAATAGTCTGGTTCAGTTGCATGGCTTCAACTGCGCACTCGTCCAAGGCGTCGGACGCCTGGGTTCAGGTGAGCGCCTAGGCGACACTTCACTAAAGCACACCGCTTGGCCAATTTGTGAGGTGCTCAAGCCTTGCCTCGCCTCACCTCACCTGAGCGCCTAGGCGAGTGCCCGAGTGCCTATTTAAACCCCTGGGTAGTTTTGTATCTATGTGACGATCACACACATGTTGTATTTACAAGTTTGAAACAATCACAAAACCCAACTAAAATGAGGCTATTAAGCTTATTGCAAGCCCCTTACATGCTGCGTAAAGTATGAATAAAACCTAAAAGCACGGACATACACAGGCATTACATCGAACACCTTTGCTATGAACTTGTCCATGACACGTCCCTAGTTGTCATTTCGAGTATGTTTTCTCTTCTCCTCATCTTCTGTATCCTCCTCCCCTCTTCCTCGACCACTTTCTTTTCCTTCATATACCTCTTCCTTCCTTCCATGGTTCATTGTGTTGACCTATACCTAGCAGTATGTATTGGTCCGATTGGGGACTGACATGCGGATCACCATATATCGAGCGATTCATAACAGGGGTGATACAGGGTCTGTACCGGTCGAAACGGTCAAAATCCAACAATTACCAACCTATACCGATCAATAATGATCATATTTCAATCAATATTGATCAATTGTTAGGATTTGTTGAATTCAAACGGTCTATTTGACTGTTTAAACTAGATCTAAGGGTTTTTAAATCCTTTCTACCCCCTCATTCTCTCCCCTTTCATTCTCTTTAACTCGTTTACTCTCAATTTTTTTAATTGGTTCAAAACATACCACAAGTTACTCCTTAAAGCCCAAAAACGATACGTGCCACTATTCTTTTCTAATTTAGTTTATTTTTGCTAAAATTATACTAAATTTATATTTATTTTCAACTTAAAAACCATAATCTGACTTTTTTCTATTTTAAAAGAATTTTTGGAATTATTTTGACCATTTTTCCATGTCGTCGATACGACCCATCATTCCGACACATGATATGTCAATACGAAATGATATGTACTGTCGGCCGATCGGTACACTAGTACAGGCCGGTAAGGCGAACCTTGCTCCCTCCTTCCTCCTCTTCTTCTTTCCTCTTTCTCCACTCTCTTTTTCTTCCTCCCACATTCTCCTTTCTCATCCACCTTCCTCTTCCTCTAGTGCCTCTTCTTCTTCCTTCTTCCTTCTCATCTTCCTCTATCGCCATCTATTTTATTGGTATATATTGATGTTTTGTGTTTGTATATCAGTATTGATTGATATGTATCAATTTAACCAGGGATTGATACAATCGGTCAGCATGTGACAATATTCCTTGATAATAGGCCAAACTAGTTTAAAGTAATGAATGATCCATTTACTTAAACTTGTACATGATTATTTATAAGATTCTTGTCTATTCATGTTTGTGTACAACTATGTAGAAATGGGTTAATTTTTTCATGTATTGAGATATCCTATGTTAATTCATTGCCCAAGACAACATTTGTGCATTATCCCAAATTGCTTGGCTCTGATAGTAAAAATTCCATCACACAAAATGGAGATTAGTGATGCCAAAAATTTCATCAAATTTTTTGTAATATTTATTTCCTCTGCTTGTATGATGCTTTGGAGATGACACAACATCTTGATCAATATGTCACACTGAGATCGAACCAAATTGTATTTTATCTAAGTTGTTGAATTGTTAATATGAAATAGAACTTTATTAACATTTTGGTGTTCTGAAATGATTGGTTATATGAATTTACTTAGACCATAGATCTTGTTCCATCTAAATTGAATTTTCTATTGATCTTCTCCCTGACACTGCACCAATTTTTACACCTCTCTATAGAATGACACGAATTGCATAATAGGAGTTAAAGAAACAAATATAGAAGTTATTGGACAAAGGCTTCATTCAATTAGGTGCATCAAAAGGAGGATGGATGTATGAGATTGTATATTGTTTACAAATAACTCGACTAGGTGTCCAATATCCCTTTCTCGAAAAATGATTTGTTTAATTACTTCAGGACCCTAATATATATTCAATGACTGACTTAAGGTATGTATATCACCAACTGAATATAAGAGATGAAAATATATAAAAGGCTATATCGAGAATGAGGTAGTCACTAGGAATTTCTAATGATGTCTTTTGGGTTAACCATGACACCAAGTGCCTTGAATCATATGAATAAAGTCTTTCATCCATATTTAGATAAATTTGTGATTGTGTTCATCGATGATATTCTTATATATTTCGAGAGTAGGGCGGAGCATGAACAATATCTTAAGACAATTCTAGAAGTTTTAAGGCATTCAAGTTGAACGAGTGAAAATTTTGTTTCAATGAAGTTATGTTTCTCGAGCATGTGATATCTAGTGTAGGTATTTCTATTAGCCCATAAAAATTAAAGTAATTATGAAGTCGGAACAACCATCTAGTGTCTCAGAGATTAAAAGTTTAATCTTATTGATATTATAGATGATTTAGAGAAAACTTTCAAAAATAGCGGCTCCTTTGATAAATTTGACATTGAAAAATGTAAAAATTTGGAAATACATTTTTTATTTTAGAACTTTTGAAATTTTCACATATCAAAAAGCCTTGTATTTATCTTCGTACAAAGAGAGTTGATCATAAGACAACATAGGCAATTAGCACAATCATTTCTAATGTGAGTTTATTTCTTAAAAAATTATGATTTCAATATTAGTTATCATCCTAGTAAGGGTTTGTTTGTCACAATCCTTTTTTGTGGAAAGAATCAATAAAAGTTAGGAAGAAGATGAATACTTTCATACCATAGCTAAAGAAATTACTCAATGGTGAAAAGAAATTACTCAAGGTTTTTCACCATAATTTCAACGAGGACGGTGTTATTAGATTCCATCAATAACTCTTATGTTTTTGAAAGTCACCTGGTGACTATCACAAGAAACTCATATATTGAGATTTACTATTCATCCTAGGAGTAGCAAAATGTCTAGGGATTTGTGTTAGGGATATCAGTGACAATGCATGAAGAGAGACAACTAAATTCGTCTCCAAATGTTTAGTTTGTTAGCAGGTGAAGGATGAGCACTAAATACATACGGAAATATTATAGAAAATGCCAAAACCTAAATGGAAGTGGGAGTAGGTTAATATGGATTTTGTGTTGGACTACCTAAGACACAGAATGGACATAATGAAATTTGGATGATTATTGATGTCTCACTAAGTCTATCCATTTTGTTCCCATCAACAAGAGTTATTTATTAGACAAATTAGCAAAGTCATGTCACAGAGAGCATTCGATGCCATGGGGTGTTAGTTAATATCATTTTTTATAATGATTCGTGATCCAAATCGAGGTTTTGGGAAGCTTGTAAAAGGCTTCGAGAGCTTAACTGTAATTTAGTAGAGTTTTTCACTTTTTAGACAAATTGTTGATCTAAAAGGACAAACAAATCTTAGAGGATCTTTTAAGAGCATATGTGCCTTGGATTTAGGTAGTAGTTGGGATAAAGATATCCACCTAATAGAATTTGCATTGGAGAAAATGTAAATCACCTGTGTATTAAGATGATGTTGGAGAGCGAAAGTTTCTTGGACCTTAGTTAATTAAAATAGATGCTGTGCAAAGGATTCGATATGGACCGATGACAACTTGGAGTTGATAGAAAAACATATGTAGATCATAGAAGGGATCTAGAAATTTGAGGTTTGGTTCACGTCTTTTTGAAAGTATCTCGACAAGAGGAGTTATAAGACATGGTTGGATGGTTAGCTCTTAGATTTTTTTAGCCCTTCCGAAATCTTGTAGAAGATCAGTTTGTTGTTTATCGATTAATCCTACCCCTAGCACTTATATGCATCCATGATGTATTTCATGTCTCGATGCTTAAAAAATATGGCAAGGATCCATCTCATGTTATCTCATATTAGCTGCTATAGTTGAAACATAATGCCAACTTTCTAGAGCATGTTTTGAGGAAGGTTATGCCATTAATGAAAGTTCGATGGTAGCACCATTTGGACCAATTAACCACTTGTGAAAGGAAGAGTATGTCAAAATGTAGTACCGACATCTATATTTTTTAGGTAAATCAAATTTGGAAACCAAATTTTCATAATAGGGGAGGAATGTAATCGGTGAAAATTTTAATTTATTTTTTAAAATTAAAATATTATAAATTAGGATCTTATCTTGGATATGTTAACTGTTTCCTTATTTGGTAGGTCTGCTTAAGAAGTTGTTTTCTCATGGGAATGTAATTTTTGATTCATGATGATTAGGTAAGGTTAAGATTAAATAAAATAATTAATTAATAATTCCGAAAATATCATATTTGGTTTCCTTCCTTGAAGTGAGAATCCAACCCCCTATTAGTTAGGCCTTAGTTTCCTGTCAGCTTAGGAGATTCTAAGGGAGGAAGATATTTTGAGAGATGTAGGTTCTTCAATTCTCTCTTTTCATTTCTTTTTAATTTCGAAATTGTTAATTCATAAATTTGCTTGTTCATGATTTTAAAGATTAAAGGTATGTTATTGATTTATGATTTCAATATTATGATTTGATTAATGATACGTTATTCATGTTTAAAATTTTGTTATATATATGTTTAGTAGTTGATTTATATTGTTGTTCTTACATGATTTTCTAAATAGTTAAAATATTCATGTTTTAAATACAGCTTTTATGATATTGTAAGTTTAGGGTTTTTATTTTATGTTTAAATAATTAATCATGAACTTAATTATTGATTACATAATCTTATCTTCTCTGTTCGTGATACATGTCTTAAATCTTTAAATCAATCAGTTTTAATTGCCTAATTAAAAATATTGAAATTGAAACTGATTTGAGGGTTCGACCTAGCAATAATCAGGTACGAACAGAGTCAGGCTGATAAACCAGATTGAGTTAACCTAGCTCAATCAATCCTAGTGGCCAACACCAATTGCTCGTGTGTGTGGGTAGGACCTAGACTTGTGGCTTGATCTATGTGACTTGCAGTCTATGGCATGGGGTGGCTCGTCCAAGTGGCTCAACAGAACCCAATGCAACACAGAGGCTTGACACGACTATGGTCTGCAATGCAACTTGAGGCCTAACCCAGTATGGCCTATGGGTCCTCATATCCGGTGACTTGCAACCCGACCTAGCAAAGTGCAGCTCAGCCTAGCTAGGCCTGGCATCTTGTGTGGCTTAGTGGCTTGGTAGCGTGCGACCCGATGTGGCATGTGGCCCAATGTTGCTTTGCGACGTTGCATGACCCATCCCTCTTGGCTCAATGCAGGACTATAAAGCCCAACACGTGTGGCCCAAGTGTGAAGCCCCAAGCACAGCTCAACATTGTGGCTCGGCTAGTGCAGGTGTAGTTTGAGCCCAACTTAACCCCTTGTTGCAACCTAATTTGGGCTAGGCCCATGGCCCGTAATGGCCCAATGGCTGTGACCCTGTGTAGGCCAGTCCGTGGCCCATTGTGACCAGGTTTGTGCCCTATACGGTGGCTGAACCAGATTGATCTGGTCGTTTCAAATTGGTCTAGGGTGATTCTGAACCAATTCTGTTTAGCCCAAATTGAATCTATTTAAGTCCAACTAGACCAATTTAGTGTGATTGCAAACCAAACTAATGAAAGGCTAGTTCAATTAGTTTCTAATTGAAATTGATACGGTTCAAGTTGATTGAACTAATTTGGCTAGGGTTTAAGCCAAATTGAGGGTTGTAATTGGATTGGTACTTTATGATTTGGATGTTTTATGAATTTAAAAGGTTTATTGATGCATTTGTTATGGATTTGAATGAAATTAATGAAATTTCAAGGTAAAATTGGACCATGTGAACGATACAACTTATATGAGCCCTAATATGAGATATAAGAACTATGTTTCTTAGCTGGGGGCAAGTAGGTCAGTATACTGGATGATTCTCTTTAGGAATTATCAATTATCAACCTAGACGTTGCAGCTAGATAGTTCCTTTGGTCTTTGTTAGGAGGAATATGTCCCCATGGTAGGGGATTTTATTCTTACATGTTTGTTGTTGAAAGTGTGATATGAGTTCATCTTCATCTACTATTGGAAGAATAAAGAGTTCATCTAGTGAAGTGAGACCTTTTTATCCACTATTGGTATGGTGTATAGTTGGGTATTCAGCCTTTGCCAGCTTCTAAGACCTCATGAGACCTAAGACTTAGAACTGAGACATGATGATTTTGATATTGGCATGTGGCATAATTTGATTGGCATTTGCTTATGATTTACTTCGTTTGAGATTTTGTTACATGTTTTGAGAGGATGTTTTAGGAGGTTCCTACTAACACGTTTGATTATATCTTTTGTTATTGTTTTCTAGAACAACCTTATGATATTAACTCCAATTTTGACACAGAGAAGACCTCTATCGTCAGGTGGTCCTGTGAGAAAATTTAGTGTTTTTATGGTTTTTAGTACATGCTAATAGGGCTGATGTTCCTCTTTGTTAGATGATAGTTATTTTGTAGACATTTGAAACTTCTGTTTGAATAAAATTTAGTTTAGTTTTATATTGTTCTAGATTTGATAGATGCGGAAAGATTGTCACATTTTGTATGTTGTGGAAACGAAAAGAAGTTTAGCGGCAGGATGTGACATATTTAGAAAACAATGGGAGCATGAGAGAGAGTAAAGATGTGAAATAGGAGGGGAGTAGCTTTAGACCTGCCAATGGGTCTTCTTGGATTGGATCACCTGACAGGCTTACTGTCCAGTACAAACTCATTACAGGGCTTGTGCCCAATGGTAAGTGCAGTATTATCTAGCCTCAATCTGTAGTCAGAACAGTAAATGCAGTCTATACCATACTGGTCCAGATGGTAAAGAATTCCTTCCTGAGGAAACAAATAAAAGATTGGTGCATAGATGTGAATTTTAAGCCACATGATTACTGAATAGAAGGAAAATTATTTTTGTTTGTTTATGTGATATCTCAAGTTGGATTCAAATTTGACTGATCCAATCCAAGTTGTTCTAAATGATGTCATCGGCTTCCTCCTCTAGTAATTTTTTGCAGATGAGAATAATTATGTATACTATATCTTTGTAATATATTATTTAATTTTAATGTTTCTTTGAATATTATTTTACAGATTTTCTCGACAATGGTGAGAAGTTCCGGGGTCCTTCGCAGACTTTCTTCCCGGAAACTCAGGTCAGCTCCGTATCCAATTCCTTCAAGGAAGTTCTCAGAGAAAGAAGATGGGTCAAAGAAAACATCAGTGACCTTGGAGCAAAGGGATTGGGAAGATGCCACCTGTTCTGTGTGCATGGAGTACCCACATAATGCTGTTCTGTTGCTGTGCTCTTCTCATGACAAGGGCTGCCGCCCCTACATGTGTGGGACGAGCTACCGTCACTCGAATTGCCTCGATCAATTCAAGAAGGCATATACAAAAATGACAACAACCTCCCATCACGATCCTCTGGCTGACAACAGAAACCTAGGATTAAATGTGCCGCACTTGCTTGCATGTGAACAGTCTGAGATTATGGAGCTTGCATGCCCTTTGTGCCGAGGGCAGGTAAAAGGATGGACTGTGGTGGATCCTGCACGTCAATATCTCAACAAGAAGAAGAGAAGCTGCATGCAAGAAAATTGCTCATTTGTAGGGACTTACAAGGAGCTAAGTAAGCATGTTAGGTCCGAGCACCCTTCTGCAAAGCCTCGCGAGGTGGATCCAGTGCTTGAACAAAAGTGGAGGACGCTAGAAAATGAAAGGGAGCGACAAGATGTGATAAGTACAATAAGGTCATCAATGCCAAGGTCAGTGGTGTTTGGTGATTATGTGATTGAAATGGGCAACAGCGACCATGATTCTGATGATGAGATTGGTGGTGGGTATGGAGATGTTGACTTGGAGACTCGAGGATTTAGTAGGAATATCCTATACTTAATTCTGAGAGCAAGCACAGGTCTGATGAGGCTTCACAGGGACAGTGGGGTATTAGAGGACAGAGGAGATGATCATGAAGGTCCTTTAAACAGCGATTCTGCTGATGCTTATCCCTTGGATGGGAATGATAATGTAGCGCCAGTAATAACTCAGGATAGCGGTATGGATACCCTGAGACCTGAGAGGCGGCACAGGCGGCGTCGTAGGAGCCGGGGTGAGTTCAGCCGGCTTTAGTTGAAGAGCGTGGTTGGCATAAAGTACATATCAAACTCGGTTTGTCGTACCCGATTGTTCAATGTTTATTTGATGTGCTGATTTATATCACAAAACAGAGAAGAAACTGTGTTCTTGTATTTTTAAACAGATTTACTTTCACAGGGTGACCAGTTATGAACACCACAATGCAGTCACCACTTTATTGTGGTATATTGCCACATCACGATTCAATGTTGTGGCGGAAACCATACAAAGATGATGCCCTATCTGTCAAGACGATATCTGAGCCAATCAGAAAAGAAGCTCACATGTAATGTAATTCAGATATATGTGTTTGGAATATAGAGGGGGCATACCATTGCAATATGAACTTCTCTTGTTGCTAAATATTTCTTGAAATTGTTGTTATTGTTGCTAAATGCCACTGATTGTCTTATATGACAAGAAAACGACACAATTCTTTTAACGAGAAGATCCATTTTAACATTGAATATAAAATTCAAAGGGATCAAATAGAAATGAAGAATATAATAGCATGATAAAACTAGATTATATTAACTTCAAACCAAATAAATATATGAGATTATATTGACTTCAAACCAAATATAGCATAATGGATCTCTGCCTCGAGCAATTTACAAATATTAAGGAAGCATACAGTGATGAAACTACAATGAAACATCCACATCCAATGCAAAGGTAAGATTCTAAAGAATCATCCAGTGACGTTGGAAGCTTATATATATATATATATATATATATCATGAAGAATTTTATTCATTAAAATAATCTAAATAGTATGATTTCTGTTCATCCAGGGAATCAAATTCATATATGCATAAAGATGACGATAATTTAAATTAGAAAAATGAACAATTATGTGGCATGAGGTTGGATGTATGTCTGATCTTTGTACCATTTGATATTTTTTAAATTATTTTTTAAGAAAATATAGGTATGTATACCATTATACGAAACCAAAATTGACAACACACCAAGATTTAAATCCTTTGCATTACCTATAAATTAAAGATAATGATGCCTCATGCTACTCTTGTGGCATGGTTTTGACTAATTAATTACAAAAGCTCATCATAATAAACTTTTAATGGAACAATCAATTTCATAATTTATCCGGTGGTGTTGTCATCCCCTACATTTTAGGTTTCTACATGTTACGTGCAATCAACTGGTGGCTATTCCTTGTTTTATTCATGACCTTGCACGCAACTCTACTTTAAGAAATTAATCTTTCTTAGATCAACAATAATTAGGAGTTCAAAATTGGTTCTTCCTTCATCATGACGAGTTACACACTCGATCCTTCCGTATGTTACCCATTTATGCACAGCCTTTATCATCCAATATATATATATATATATAAAAGGTATTATTATGAGAATATCTCTAACGATGAATTTCATATTATATTGAGAGTACTTTTGGTATTTAGTGACAGCATACAAATTAAGCATATGAATCATACAACTATACTCATGCTTTGATGCTTATTTGCTACCATATCACCTTGTTCTGGTGTAACCATGACATGCAAATTGACAAAAGAAGCCCACACAATGGCTCATGCAAAGTCCAAGTAGACACCATCATAGGCCAGATCAGCACACACCAATGCCACATCAACATGTATGATGTCAATAAAAATTCAACGTGCCGCATATGACTTTCATCAATGCACATACATAAATGAGGTGACCACATGTAGCTTTGGGGCCCAAAGAGAGTACAAACTAACCATAAGCAAACAGATACATAGAAGAGTACACTGCTGATGTAGCCTAGTGGCCAAGAAAAAAGGAAACAATTAATCATGTATCCTTACAAAGATTGGAAAAGCCTTTGAAAAGAATCAGATAGTACTTATGTAATTAGATCCAATTACAGTAGATTATACAATATGAAATAAATTTCTTCCTCTTTAACTGTTGTTGGCAAATGCTGAACCCAGTTCAATTTCTTCAAATATGATACATCAGCAAAAGTGCACTAAATTTAGCAATGTACAATCTGAGTTGCAGTTACCTACACCAGGAGATGAATCCAACAGACAAAAAATCTGAAGGAATGCACATTCCCAATGATCTGCAAAAGCGACTCAGGTAATTTGCCTAAACTCGGACCAGGCAATTAACCATTCACCCATGCCTTTGCCAATTTCGTGTGAGGTCATTTAGTTTGATGAAATGGATGAGCTTGATGGCCGTGGGTGTCCTCTGTTGTACTTTGGTGGGTTAGTTCTAGCAACGTCAACGACTATCATCCAGCCATTGATTATCTGCAGACATCAAAGACAGTGTAAGTAATCTTCTGAATCGATGCTTGGTTTTGCTTAAGAGACGATCAACTCTGGTTACCTTGCCATTCATCTCTTTCAGGGCTGCACTTGCAGCTTCTTCAGTTGTATACTCAATAAAGGCATAACCTTTTGACCTTTTAGATATTTTGTCCATTATAATTTTAACTGTTGTGATACAGAACAGAGTGCCAGTAAGAGGATAAAAGACAATAAATAGAAAACAAAAAACTGCACGTACCTTCAACCAACTCACCAAAACCTTCAAATGCTGCACGCAATGTTTTCTCAGACGTATAGAAAGATAGTCCTGCAAACAAGAGTTTCAAAATGATCAGCATACAAAGAACAACACCTGCATGATGTATATGGAGTGCACTGAGAGAGAAGCAAAAATTGGCAACTAATGAAGTACCTTCTTAATCATGAGATAAAACATCAGAAAATTCAGGATAATCTGTATAGCCACTATAAGTCCCACCCAAAAATCATTATCACAAAAGGCCGATTATTTGGAGCCAAAGGATCTCTAATGGACCATCTAAGACCACCTAGGAGTAGGCACACCCCATATAGCATGCAGAAAAGTCAGAAATGTGGAGATAAAGAAGCTCAGTCTATAAATTCTATCATTCCATTCTTATCAGATTCAGTTCATACATAGGTGGACAAAATGACACCAAGTATTTACCTGGTCTGCATGCAACAAAAATATCTAACTATTCAAATCTTATATTTGACGACTCATTCGAGTGAAACAACCAGCCATGAAAGATAGTATCACTTTTCTATGGTTCAATCATTGTCTAAGAAATCTGTGTCACTTAAAAGTATGATTTATATCACAAGGAATGATTTCTCCTTGCTGGAGCAACTAATTATTAAATCTCGCTTATAACATGCAACCATGGTGTGAATAGATGATAAAATTTCTATTCTCTGTATAATCCAAAAATACGTATACTGGAAGTAAATTGCTATCCAAGTCTTTTTTCCTTTGATTTGAGAACATATCTCAACTAAAGATTTGATAGAATCATCAGGATCAACCATCAAAAACCTGATAATAATCTTCTGGAGTTAGTGCCCAAGTCTAGACAAGTCGAGTTTAAGAGAGGGAACATCATAAACTTGAAAAGCTATTTGGCAGGTACAAAGACTCAATTGCTTCCAATTAAGTTCATGCATCCAAGGAGCAACATCTGATCAAACTTTTCACATAAAATGTTCATATCCCAGCTTCCTTTTCTTGCAACGCGATAGAAGTTTAACTTAACCTTTGCATGCTTTAGCTTAAAAGAATTATATCATCTTACCAGTCACAAAAAGTCTTTTCGTTCTGATTTTCTGCACTTCATTTGTTTCTGATAAATCAGGATAATTACCTGCAATTATTTAATGAGTCAAAAGATATATGATCATCTATGCACATGTGCAAACATAAATATCCAAACTTAAGCTACTGAACATCAACTAAAAGTTCTGAATCCTCTAAGCTTGACAAGTGATATTGTCCACAATAAAGCTTAATGACAAAAAAATATCCATATAACCAAGCCTTGACATTAGGGCTTCTTGTTATTTCATGTCCACCAGAAGTTAGACATCATAAGATAATCTACCACTTTGATCATTGTCACATATTTATGACACATGAAGATATCAACTAGCTCAGCTTTAACTTTACCCTTGACGGTTGATAGCAAGGTCTTGAGATCAAATATCATCTTCACTACTTATATTTTGCCAAAAAAAAAAAAAAGAACATTTATGACATATCACCCACAATGAATCCAAAAGAATCAACAAACTATTTTGTTAAGGAACAGTTGTGAAATTCAAAATAAAAAATAACAAAAATTTGGCAGTGTGAATGTTAGTGGACAAAAAGAGAAACACGTTAAAGTTTAACCAAGGAAGATAACCAACAGTCAGAACAAACAATTAAACACATTAAGCAAAAGGTACAGTTGATCATCTTCCAAACATTACCAACATCTATAAGTTGGTATTTAGAAGTTTAACTATTCTTTTCTCACAACTTTCTGTAGAGCAGTCAAATTCCATTTTGAAGCATCACTTATGATGACATCTAAGTGAAAAGTCATGCTAACTCAACCATAAAAAACATGACTGTGTTTACTTGACACCACCAAACAGACTAGGATATCTCAATAGCAGGACAAAGAAATATGCTGACATCTATTCGCTATAAGCGAATTCGTTTAAAGCACTAGCATATACCACAGTATGTGATGGAAACCTGACTTGAGACCTTTAACAAAGAGTTCTTTGAAAAACATTTTAAACTGTTGTATCTAAAAATTTGGTAACGGATTTTTGAAAAGCAATCTACCTATTCTTTTTTTCTAAAATTTACTCCTTTCATTCAAGTATTACGTAACATGTTTACTTAGGACTTGAACTCCTGACTTCTTGACTGCACGCACTGCACTTTAACAACAGTGGATGTATCCAAATCTAATTATCTAAGTTTCTTTGCAAGATCTTCCAAATCTAATATCAATAAGTGGCCATGATTTTCCTAATTGCTAATAGTGATAGGCAATAGTAATGGAATGATGTGAAGCATAACAACAGGAAAAAAATGGATGGATTAGGAGACAAGAGGATGCATAAGCTAAGATCCTTCCTTGGTTTTGTTAACTATTGTCGGCGCTTCACCGAACTTAGCAAAACTGGGCCAAAACTGCCCTGTTGTCACGTGCCACGATATGATTTCTCAAGCTTACAATGTTGTGTAAAACGTCAACCATCTCAACCTCTTGGAACCCTCGGGTGACACAAGGTTGGATGGGGCTTTGAGTAGTGTTGGTCCCTATTTGGATTCATAAGTTTGTATGCAAAGTAAGCGTAGACTTGCCTAACACCTCGACACTTGATTGAGGAGTCGTTTGTCAACTTAAAACTATCTTTTCCCTTTCAAAGTCTTTGTTTTCCTTTGCTCTCTAAGTATTTGTGTATTGCTTGCTTCCTACGCCTTTCGGTAAGACGTCAGGACTTGTCCATGGCTCATTCTTAAATCTAATCAATATTCTCTTTTGCAAGTCCTTTGAGACCTCTACGAGGTTGTGTCTAAGTTAACCCTTTGCAAACAAATATCGCAAGGGTGCCTCATGACTTCGCCAATTTCAACCATGTCTGTGACACTCAGCTGCAAGTTTTCCTGCTTGTTGCAATTAGTGTGAAGCAACGATCGTTGTTTCACCCGATTTGGCTCGTAGCCACCGGTCATTATCGGTCCCAGCCTGAACTTAGATGTGGATTGTGCCCATTTTGGGCGGTAGCCTATTAAAAAAAGAAAAGAAAACCTATATAACTCATCCATTGCTGATTTAGGGCTCATGTTCACAAGCCCTCTTCGTCATACACATGAAGCTCGTGAGTCACCTGCCATTGACGCCACCACCCATCGCTCGCCATGCTATCATGGGTGGCTACGTCCTCTTCTTCCTCCTTTCTCTTCTTCCTCTACCATCTCCTCTTCTCCTTCTTCCTCCTAGGTACATATCGGCATATCAAGTGTCACACAACTCCACTAGATTGAAGATTAAAAACTTATTTTATGTTGGTTAAAGATGATTTCATAGGTTAAGACATATTTTATCATTTAAGTATGGTTTTGTGTCAGTTCAATTGCAAATATTGATAATCTTTTGTCATTTAAGCATACCTTCTTTGATGTTGTTGTTTTGCCATTTAAAAATATCTTAATTATTCTTATTTCAGCTAGTCTTGTTTATCTCCATAAATAATGATCAATTAGTGTTTATCTAAACAACATGGTGGAGAGTATATTTTTGAATGTGGAATACCTAATACTTTTAAAAGGACACTTAAACTTGTCTACGAGGAAGAGAATTAGGAAGGAGACCAAAATTAGTATGTACCTACTAATTTTTGAGACCCTCTATATTGGAATGTGCCAGAACTTTCTTAATGTTCATCCAACATCCTTCAAACTCTGCAAAAATAAGTTCATAAACTTCACATCCGCTAAAACTAAGTGAGACAAGTAGGAATGGTTGAGATTCTGCATGCAGGGATATTCGGGCAAAGACCTCCATGTGCATTAAAGATATTGCATAATTTCCAAGAGAAAGCTAGGATATGGGCTGGGACAGCTTGAAGTGAAAAGTAGCAGGCTCTAGAACGAGCTTCAGTATTCAAGACAAATGGAAGAGACACATTATCTGTTTCTCAGATCACTAGGCGTCAAGAAAATGTCAAACCCCACTTGCACTTTACAGGATTGTGGTGCTTAAACTTCTATTAACCAAATAAAGAAATCAACTTCTGTTGAGAAAGCAATCATGAAAGGTTGGCACATGCAAAACTACATATCTATACCTCTATTTCACTTCAATTACACAATGCATAACATATGGCACAAGAATTATACATCAACATCAAATCAACACTCATGGTGCAAAATGTCAGCAGTAGGCATTCACATAGCCATTCAAAATAATAGGACGGAAGTAAAAGTGAATTGCAAATTGCAAGAAAGAAGCAAAGATATTCAACCAAAAAAAACATATTTACAAAGCATCATGAGAATTACATGACTTAAAAGTATGACAAACCATTATAGTTTTTGTTCTCTGACTCAAAATTCATATCAGGCCGAACAGACAACACCCCAGGAACATCTGCCATGCAATTTAGAACATCTTAGACCAATTGAATATAGATGCATTGATGCAATGACATTTCACATCTATGAAATACAAATATTTACCAGCTAGTTCTCGTGCGTATTCCTCATCAATATGGCAACAAAACCCAAAGTCCTTTTCCCATGAGATATGATATATGCAGACTTGTGCATCCTTCTCACTGCAATATCTTTTAATGAGTATCAAAGAGAAAAATACAAGGAAGAGATAGGAAAATACAACTTACTTTCCCAAAACCTTTGTTAGGGTTTGGGCATAGTAGTCCACCATTTGTGCCTTGGTGACAACTTCTACACCAGGTTTCTCAATCCGGACTAGCCAATGCTCAATTTTTCCAATGGATAAAGAAGATATCTGAGTATGGCCATCAGTTTTCATTTGATCAGCTGGTAACTGGTCCAAGCAGCTATAATTTTTCTTACCATATCCTTCATTTGTGTCAGGTCTAACGGACAAAACCCCTGGCATACCTGTATATCACATCATGTCAATGCCAAAATATCAGAGATAATATTAATAGATAAAATATTACAGAAACAAATTAAAATAAACATTATAATAGAGATTAGATGACAGTAGGTCTTCATTTCAACCATACAAGATTCAAATGGCGACAACAATATCAAACACCTATCTTGTGAAAAGCCTGAAATTTAGTTTCATCTTCTTTGATATAGAGCATTATGATGTCTAACTTACTAAATCAGAGATCCTCCTCTTCTCAATAATGTAGTATTAAGATCAGAAAGGGATAAAATTCTAGTACATGACCAAGGAAAAGTTCTTCATTTAAAGTTTAACTGGTGAAGAATTAAACATATCCGTAAATTGTAAATCAGTCAGCAATACACCTAAGGAAAAGATCTCAGATGCCTTTTCACTTAAAAAATATGCTTTTTTTCCCAAGAAAAATTAGAAAAGTTTATTACTTCAAAAGACGAGTACAACCATTGTCTCTAGCATCCGAGGTAATCAAAACAGATAACTTGGAAGGCCATTCCTCCCTCCAAAACATATCTACCCTATCCACTGTAGCAAAGTTTGCTAACCAATTAGCCTGAGTGGTTTCCTTCCCGAAACACATGAACAACTTGAAATTTGTCAAATAAAGCTAAGCAGTCCAAAATGTTCCCAATTACATTCTTGAAGAACCATGGTGGTGTAGCCCTATTGTTAATGAACTAAACCAAAGTCACTGGATCGAGCTCCAAAATAATTCTCCCCACTCTCTTCCTGCAAGCAGCTAATATTCCTTCGTTTCTTCATTGTATGATATCAATGTCCACCGGGTATGTTTGCAACCTCCCCGGGATCTGAAGAATATGCTCTTTACTACAACAATTCAAGCTTTGAACAGAGATGAGCCACCTTTAAAAAAGTTAACGTTTGGCAGCAGCTTGCAGAAGGCTGATAAATTGAAGTATAAGAATGATCACATCCTCGCAAAGTAACAGACAAAAATAAAATATAAAGACACACATGATGGGAAAAGAAAGAGGGAAAAGAGATAGAAAACTCACGGGCAAGTTCACGAGATGACTCCTCGTCGATATCGCAGCAGAAACCATACTGGCTTCGCCAAGAAGCGTCATAAATGCACATCTGAGCCTCTTTCTCGCTGCTTAGAACCCCCAAATTTAAGCACACCCAAACAAGAGGAAGACCCTCAAGAAAAAGAAATGCAAGACAGAAACAAAGGCCACCGCTACCTTCCCAAAACGTTCGCGAGGGTTTCGACGTAGTAATCGATGACCTCTGGTTTGGAGGAGCCGCCGCCCGGGGGCCTCTCCATCACCACCATCCACCGCGTACGAGGAGTGGAAGACCAAAGGGAGCCCGACGCCGTCGCCTCCGCCTGGGAGGGGAACGAGGCGCGCACGGAGATGGCGGTGCGAACAACAACAGCGCGGCGAGCGGCGAACTTGTTGGAGAAGCTGACAGCGAGCTTGGTGGCGACGAGGACGGGGTTCGGCGGAAAGAGAGCGAGAGGGGAGCTGGTGGTGGTGGCGGCGGCGACGGACCCGCCGGCCGGCAGAGAGAGGAGGTCCATGCCGGCGGCTGGCTCCTCCCACCGGGGCAAAGAGCGGTGGATGGATGACAAAGTGGCTATCGATTATGTTATCTAATTTATTTTATTTGATAAAAAAAAGAAACAATAGAAATTATTATTATTATTAAAATATTAAAATATTTTAAACAATATCGATTTTAAAATAATAAAATATTAAAAACTGTAAAGTTAATATTAAAATCGATATTTTAAAATATTAAAATATTAAAAACTGTAAAGTTAATATAAAAACAGACTTAATCATTCAACATATTCATCTGCTAAATGATTTGTAAACAAATAAAAATGATGAAATTAATGAAAGATGTTGATTAAGCTTACATGTATAACAATGAGTTTGTGTTGGATCCAAGGGGAAAAATAAAACTACAAAATACTGTACACATAAGTGATATTGTTGAACAATAGAGTTTGTCTTGGATCGAAGGGGGATACCATAAGGTATGGAAGTTTGCTCTATTTGAAAGAACACAAAGTGCTACAATTTCTTTGAGAGAACGATTACAATCACAATTCGAAGGGAAAGAAAGATGAGGAAAAATAATTACAATTACAGTTTTGGGAGAAATGGTATTTTTGAAGCAAAACAAAAAGAAAAAAAAGAAGAAGAAAAGTCTTAACTCTACACAGTTTTTTTTTTTTTTTTGTTTACTAAATTGATTGATTTATTCATTTGGGGATTGATTATTAGAAATAATAAAAAGATATAATAAATAATATTATAAAAAATCGATATTTTTCAACAAAAAAAAAAAAATCTTTTCTTCTCCTTCCTTTTACAAATAACTTATAAGAAATTATTATATTATTAGTACATATAATATTTTAGATGTAATACTATCTCGTATAACTTCAACATGTGTGATCTTAAGTTTAGAAGGATAAATACGAAGACTCGTATGTATGGGCCTCATCAAAATTGGGCCGCGTAACAATTAGGCCGGTCCATCAACCGGCTTTGGTTTGCCAAATTTGATGGCTCGCCTTATCCACCCACACCAGCAAAGAACCGCGACGGCGACTCGTCTCCGGATGAGAGCAGAACCAAGCAAAGGGGAGAGGAAGATGCAGTCTCTGAGTTTTCTCACCGCCCAACCCATCGTCCCCATCCCACAACGCCGTCGCCTCGCTTCCCCCAAACCTTTGGTCTTCTTCTCCTCCTTCTCTTCCTCCTCAACCACCAGCGTCACCTGCATCATTTCTCTGTCTCAGGGCAACCCAAAGTGTCAAAACGCCAGCGCCCGCTCGCAATTGAAGCGGCTCACGCCATTGGCCTCCGCCGGGGCGGGCGCGGCCCTCGATGACTCGTCGGACGCCAACCGAGTCGAAGAGGCCGAACAAGCGGGAGAGAAGCAGGTAAGCGAACCACCCTACACCACCTTGTTTCTGTAGGTGCCCTATTTTTTTTTTCTTCTGTCTGATCCTGTCCTGTGATGGGATTTGGTGTGGGCAGAAGTTGGGGACGGTGGTGAAGCCGCCGGAGAACCCGAGGCTGGTGCTGCGGTTCATGTGGATGGAGAAGAACATCGGACTGGCGCTGGACCAGGTGATCCCGGGCCACGGCGCCATCCCGCTGAGCCCCTACTACTTCTGGCCGCGCAAGGACGCGTGGGAGGAGCTCAAGTCCAAGATCGAGGCCAAGCCATGGATCTCGCAGAAGCGCATGATCATTCTCCTCAACCAGGCCACCGACATCATCAACCTCTGGCAGCAAAGCGGCGGTAACCTGTAGACGCCCTCTGTCTCTTCACTTGGAATTGTGGTTGTCATGTCCTGTTCTTGCTAGAAGATAAATTACTTGCATTGCTTTTTGTTCTAAATGTGTGTGTGTCTCTCTCTCTCTCTCAAAATTAAAATACATTTCAATTCAGATATCCAGTCAAATAATATATGAGAAAAATTAAGACCCAAAGGTGTGAATGACATGCAGCCTGAGGGACATGAGCCAAAATAGTAACACACTAATTCCAAGTTTCTTGTGCTTGGGATGAGGCCTTGTCGTGAGTCAATTTCTTTAGCCCCCTCTTTTACAGTGACAAACAGGTAATATGAGAAGTATAGAGCAGCTTGGAAACCCAACAAAAGAAGAATGTGTCCTACAAAATGTCAGCATATGAAGTTATAACCTTTGCCTTAGTTTCAGCAATGAAAATGCATGTTGAAGTTATTGCCCTCCACTGAGGTACAAGAGAAACTTGAGCTTGATCCTTAAATGTTCCAATAGATTTCCTTTTTATTACAGACTGGATGGGATCTGCTGGGTTCCTGACTTTGGGATTGATCTCTTTTATGACATTATATGAGAGGACATCTTTTAGCATCTGTTACTTGTGTACCTTATGCCAACATGATTTGTAAAAACTTTAGATTGAAATCACCAGGTCATGGGGCCTTCAGATTGAAACCAATCAATAAATGGGGGTTGCAACAGTTTCATTAAGTTATATCACAAAAGATGATCGAAATACAAAATCATCAACTGATATTTGTTCTTGGGATTGCTTGAAACTTCACCTGCAAATGTCAAGTAACGTGGGATCATTGTGTTGTATGCCACAATTAATCTTTGTATTTGTAAACGATAATAAAAGGGATTACACAATAATAATAAGACTTGTTATGATGATTTAGTTAGTGATAATCTATATTATTCTTTTTCTCAAACTGGAGTTGTCTATTGACCATTTATACATCTTTCATGTTCCATGGACAGCAATGCAAAGATGGTAAGCTGAGTACAAATGTCAAATCTTAATCTTTTAATCAGCTCATCATATGTAGTGGGAGTTAGTTAAAGAGTCTTCATATTCATTCAAAAATCTTGACCATCAACTCTCTTGGGATATTTTGTATAATGAAAATTCCATTATACATAAATGTACATTTAATGTATTTTAAATGTGAAAAATTGTATAATGAAAAGTCTTCATATACCTTCTTCGTTTAGATTTAGATTAAGGTCCATCTTTGTGATTTTTACTATTGATCACTTAAACTCTTATAGTTTATTTGTGTCTAAAATAATTTTTATATTTAAAAAAAATATAATATATAAGTCTTTCATATTAAATCTGAGTTAACAGATGTCAAAGTCTACTTATGTAGCATACTGACTCATAATAAACCATTAATATAATGATACATATACTTTAAATTTAAGAAAGGGTTAAGATCTATTTTAGTCTTTGTGATTTTTATCGTGGACCATTTAAGCCATTACGGTTTACTCTTTTCTAAAATAACCCTTACATTTTAAAAAACATAGCATATGATCCCCTCTCGTTAAGTTTGAGTTAACAGGAGTTAGAGTCTGCTTACATGATATGTTGATTTGTAATAAATCATTAATATAATAATAAATATAATTTAAATTTAAAAAAGTATTAAGATTTATCTTGTCGAGGAAGAGGAATTGGTGTAGGCCGTAGCCGCGGATGAAGGCGGAGAGGTAGAGGTAGGAGAGGTAGGAGGCGAAAGTGAGAGAGAGCTAGACCACAACGTTATAGGTGTGGTGGGTGAGGGCGCAGGAGAGGACGAAATGGGAGGCGGTTGGGATAAAGATGCCCAAGAGGAGGAAGAGGGACTAGGAGACCACTACGTGCAGGATTGGTCGATACACATCCACCTGAGGCAAGACCGGAAGCACTTGAGCTCATCATCAGCACCGAAGAGGTTGCATGCTATTGACACCTCGCTAGGCAGTAATGGCTCGGTGCTACTGCTAGTGGTCGCTTCCACGACGATGCCTCCTTTTGATGGTGGTCTTAATTTTTTAAAACCTAAATCACTAATTATATTAATGGTTTATTATGAGTCAACATGTCACGTAAGTAAACTCTAACATTTGTTAACTCAGACTTGACAGGAGGGGCTTATATGCTACGTTTTTTAAAATATATGAGTTATTTTAGAGACGGATAAACCATAAAGGCTTAAGTGATCTATGATCAAAATCAGAAGGGCTAAAGTGAATCTTAATTCCTTTTTAAATTTAAATTATGTGTTATTATATTAGTAGTTTATTGTGAGTCAACATACCATATAAGTAGACTCTAATGTCTATTAACTTAAACTTGATGAGAGGAGCTTATATGTTATGTTTTTAAAAATTTATGAGTTATTTTAGACACGAGTAAACCATAAGGATTTAAGTGGTCCATGACTAAAATCACAAGAGCTAAAAATGGATCTTAACTTTTTAGATTTAAATGCGCATTTAATGTGTGATATACTACGCATCGATTTTGGATATGACAAATAAATAAAGAAGAATGATGTGATGGTGTCATGAGTATCGTCGATTGATGAGTCGACACAGTTTGTCCATTGCCGAAGGTGCAAACTCATCAAGATGTCTCTTCTTAGTTGACGTGGGAGATTTGATGAGGTGGAATTGTATGGTCGGCCCTATCAGAAGTGGACATGTCGATGAGGACTCGGTTCAGAATGACTAAGTAGGCGGTCTGGGATCATCTTTTTGGCTACGAGGTTTCCTCTTGGGGGCGGGTCGTATGGGTATCTCCGAGAGATGGTTTGTCTCGTAGTTGTGTGGTCGTATCCTAATAATGGGGCCGCCTCCTGATCGTCGACGATCCTACATGATAGGCCAGTGCCAAGGGTTGCCCGGTACGGCCCCTTCAATGCTTAAGTCAATGAAGGGGATAAGATAGTAATGTAAACTATAAGACTAAGTGTGTAGAGAATTGTCCCCCACAGTGTGAGCTGATAGGTTCCTTTTTATATATGATCCTTGGGCCTTCTCACTAACGAGTCCGGGATGAGATTAGGTGAACCACCTAATCATTCTCTAATCTTGATAAAGTAGGGCAATTATCGTTAGTTATTGATGCTAGTCAAATGTGCCCTGTAAGCTAATCACGTGAGTGATGACACGCGTGACTTGACACATACACATAGTCTTTTTACTTATTATATTTTTGCATTTATCACTTTATATTATATATATGTATATATATATATATATATATATATATATATACATATATATATTGTGATGTCCTTGGATCTATGCAATGAGAATCGGATCGTGATAAGATCACGATAATGAGACTGATTCGCCTTTAAACACAGACCCTAAATAATCCTGGTCATAGGTTACTCGAGAGGAATATCGAGATAACCAAACAGACTGGTGTGCTATATACTTGTCCATATGATGGATGTAGCTAGTCTCATAGCTGCTCATATGGGGACACTAGGGATACAATATAGGTGCTCATTAGAAAATGAGTTCACTGATTGATCCGCTTACAGAATGCTGGATGGTTGATGATGCCTTATTGTCAGATAGTGATTCCGTAGTCCCAATGGTGTATCTGATTCTTAAACTTAAGACATCAAGGATGTCTTGTGTGAGTGCTCCACTCTTTAATACCAAACTTATTGGTTTGGATGTCCCAGATTTAGTACAGCCGATCATCGGGAGTGGTAGTCAACCTTACGAGGGATATTGAGTGTCGATAGAGAATCATCCACTCTCAGTGTCATGAGAGAAATATCACATGTGTTCTTGCTCAAATAAATCCCTGGCCAGAGTTATTCGGATTGAGAGAGAAATAGTTCTCTAGGAGAATCCAATTAGAGCGAGACTCGAGTAGAAACCATATAGGTCTGACAGCACCATGCCCATTATACGGTCTTTGAGATATTAGATGGATGAGGGACTATAGGTACATGATAATTGAGAATAGACAAGTCCAATAGATTGGATTCCCTTGTATCATCTACGGACTGCGGCGTAGTGGCTTAGTACGTCCACAGTTGATGAGTCAAGTAAATTATTATGGAGATAATAATTCACTGAGCCAGAAGGAGTTCTGACAGGTATGACTCACGACTAGCTTGATTTTGGGCCTAGAGGGTCACACACATATGGTAGGCATTGCGATGAGTAGAGGTTCGGATATGAGATATCCACCGGAGCTCATATCTTATTGGATATCCAATAAGCCCCTGAATTATTAGATCATATAAATGAGATCCAATAAGAGCCCATAAGAGATTATTGGATAGAGATTCACTAATCTAATAGGCTTGAGTAGTTGGATGAAGATCCAATACCCAATAGGGGAGGATCCATTAGGGTTAAGTTGATAAGAGACCTCTATAAATAGGAGGGATTCAATTGTTCATAGGTTAGAGCCTTTTGCTTGCCTCTCATATTCTCCTCCCCCTCTCCACCTCAAAGCAGGCTTGGAGTTTTGAGGAGCGTTGTCGCAGCCCTGCTGTGTGGATCACCGTTAGAGAGGAGGGCACTTGACTTCCTTCACCCTCTCATAGATATTTGCAAGGATTCAAGGATATACGATCTCCCTAGGTAATATAATTTATCTTATACGCAGTTTTAAGTTTCGCAGATTTTGCATACCAATCTTTGCATGATGACGAACATATCTTTGGGAATTGGGGATTTTGTTTCTGTTCTTCCGTTGCGCATAAGATATTGCCCTTGAGATTTTCCAATAGTGGTATCAGAGCTAGGTTGTTCGTGCGATAGATTGGTTTTGAACTGCATGTGTTGTGTTTTGGGGAAGCTTTTGACATCAAAATCGTTGACTTAAAAGTGAGAAAGGGCAGCAATAGCAATTGTTGCTGCCCTTGTTGCCGTCACAAATGGTAACGCTGCCATCTACGTGCATGTGGCCACCTACGTGTGGTCACTGTGCCCGTGCGCAAGGGCGGCACCTACAGGTGCTGGACCCGCGGGCGTAGGCGGTCCTATCAACGTTGGGCCCGCGCATGAGCAGCCAATAGTGGCGGTAGCTAGCCCCAACGGGTGCGGTGTCGCTCGTGGGCAGAGGCGCTGTGCGGCAGCGGCACCTGCGGGCGCTGTGCCCACGAGCACAGCCACCTGCGGGGTGCTGTGTGGGGGCAGCGCCACCTGCAAGGGCACCCACAAGTGGCTGTGCTCGTCGGCGCAGCTCCCGCAGGCGTCGCTATCCTACGGCGCCACAGCTCGCGGGCATAGCGCCCACAGGTGTCGATGTCGCATGGCACCTCTGCCCGCGGGCGTAGCACCCGCAAGTGCCACTACCGCGCGACACCTCTGCTCATGGGCGGTGCCGCACCCGTTGGGGCTCACTGCCGGCTGCTCGCGCACAAGCCCAGCGTCGGCAGGAGATGCATGCTCTCGCGGGTCCAGCACCCGCATGCGCCGCCCTTGCACGCAGGCGTAGTGATCGCGCGCAAGTGGCCACCTACAGGCATTGCGCTTGCGAGCACAACCACCTACGGGTGCTGCGTGGGCAGCGCCACCCGCATGGGTGCCCACGCGGGCAGTGCCACCCACGGTGGTGCTCACCTGTAGGGGCAGCACCGCCCACGGGCAGGGGCGGTGCCCCCGCGCCCCCCGCCGCATAGGGCCACCGCCGGCAGGATGGTGGCGGCCACAACCAACAGGGCATGGGGAGTTTTAAGGTTTTGGGCAAAAAGATAGTTTTGCCCCTATAAATTTGAGAAATTTTAGTTATGTCCTTTTGTTCAAATTATGAAAATACCCCCTCAAAATTCAAAAAATTCTCGACACGTCCCTGATTTTAGAAAATATTAATTAATTAAATTATTTAATTGATTATTATTTTATATTATTATCTAGTAGTCATATATGATGATGATTTATACATGTGATGTATGATATGTGGACGGATGACCATGGACCGTGTGATATGTGTACTTGTGATTATTATTACTAGGGCCTGCGAGCCTTCATTATATTTCTCGTTTATTGTCGGGCCTGTGTGCTTATGATTAAGTTGTAATCACACGAGGAAGCGTAGCGGAAGTGTGAATGCGATAGTAGGACCCACGAGACGGACGATCGCGATGCATGGAGATGCGTCGAGATGCCGACGGAACCGACGAGGATGAGATGGACGATCACAGGGCATGGAGATGCACCGCTAAACACAGATCTTGATGTGAGTGATTAGGCCGATTGGCTCGAGCTTGATCACATTAGGCTATGGTCCATGATCATCTAGTGTGATTGCTCATGTGATGTGTGATTGCTTATACACCCACTAGATATGTATATATATTTGTATGCGATGTAGATATATATTAAATATGTATATGTGTGACATGTCATATTAGGAGACCAAATCATAGAAACCTCTCTCTCGATAATATTAAGTTGGTAAACGTGAGGCAATTAGATTGACCCACGTGGCCTTCCATCGTTATAGGTAGGAACCGATTCTCGGTGTAGGTTGAGTTGGTCGAGTCCCTCGAGGCTCACCTATATCGCGATTTGCTATCTTGCCTACGACATAGAGATGTCACCGGTGACCTAAGGAATAGGGAATGACTCAATGATATGAGATATCCAAGAGCCTATTCCGTGCTAGGATGAGTAAGGGGATATCGGTTCAGAACCATATCCTAAAGATGATTGAGTGGATAGAGAAACTCAGGTCTAGGAATGGTCCTAGAGTATAACCTGTGTGTGGATCTTGTGCTTCAGTCATTACCAGATTCCTTTTCACAGTTCATAATGAATTTTAATATGAGCAAGCTTGAGGTGGCTCTCTTGGAGCTCATCAATATGTTGAGGGAGGCAGAGAGCATTATTAAGAAAGAAAAGCCAGTTCTCTACAGTGGTGAGACCAAAAAGAAAAGGAAAGCAAAGGGCAAGGGCAAGGACAGACCAGGTAAAGCAAAGGTTATTAAGAAAGACCTGGCAAAGGACAAAGGCTAGTGCTTCCACTTCAGAAAAGATGTGCACTGGAAGAGGAACAACAAAGAGTACATTGCAGAGAGAGCAAAATAGAAGCTTGGAGAAGCTTTAGGTACATTCAAGATCAATCTCCAATTATCAGATTTTTGTGATAGTGCATTGGTATTGGATACCAGTATTGCTTATCACATATGCAATTTATTATAGATTCTGGCAAAGCTGAGGAGATTGGCGAGAGGAATATTGCATAATGGTTTATTTTATGCTAGACATTACTCCACATATCATGAATGTAGGTGTGTCCAAGAGGAAATGAGATAAGATGAACAGTGCATACCTGTGATATTATAGACTAGGTCATATCTATGAGAGAAGGATTCAAAAGTTGCTAAAGGATGTATATCTAGATCTATTCGATTATGAGTCATATGCAACTTACGAGCCTTGCCTTCATGGAAAACTGACCAACTCTCCATTTAGTAGAACTGGAGAAAGAGCCACTGAGCTGTTGGAATGTTAGTCATATGTGCCTTGCAAGCCAATCACATGAGTGATGACACGTGTGACTTGACATGTAGTCTTTTTGCTTATTATATTTTGGAATTTATCACTTTATATTGCTTGTTGCATATATGCATATATATTGTGATGTCTTTAGATCTGTGTAATGAGAATCGGATCGTGATGAGATCACGATAATAAGACCGATTTGCCTTTAAACACAGATCCTAAATAATTCCGGTCATAGGTTACTCAAGAGGGACATCTAGATAACCGGATAGACTGGTGTGTTGTATACCCGTCCATATGATGGATGTAGCTAGTCTTATAGTTGCTCGTGTGGGGACACTAGGGATACAATACAAGTGCTCCGTGGGGAATGAGTTCACTGATTGATCCACTTATGGAATGTTGAATGGTTGATGATGCCTTATTATCAGATAGTGATTCCTTAGTCCTAGTAGTATATCTGGTCCTTAAACTTGAGACACCAAGGATGTCCTGTATGAGTGATCCACTCTTTGATATCAGATTTATAGGTTTGGATGTTCCAGATCTAGTACAACTGGTCATCGGGAGTAGCAATCAACCTTACAAGGGCTATTGAGTGTCGATCGAGGATCATCCACTCTTGGTGTCATGAGAGGAATATCCCATGTGTTCTTGCTCTGACAAATCCTTAGCTAGGGTCATTCAGATTGAGAGAGAAATAGTTCTCCGGGAGAATCCGATTAGAGTGAGACTCAAGTAGAAACCATATGGGTCTGATAGCACTATGCCCGGTATATGGTCTCTAGGATATTAAATAGATGAGGGACTATAGATACACGGTAATTGAGGACAGACAAGTCCATTGGATTGGATTCCTCTATATCATCTAGGGATTGTGGCGTAGTAGCCTAGTACATCCGTAGTCGATGAGTTAAGTGAATTATTATGGAGATAATAATTCACTAAGCCAGAAGGAGTTCTAATAGGTATAACTCATGGCTAGCTCGATATTAGGCCTAGAGAGTCATAGACATATGTTAGGTATTGCGATGAGTAGAGGTTCAGATATGAGATATCCGTCGGAGCCCCTATTTTACTGGATATCTAATAAGCCCCTGAATTATTGAATCCTATGAATGTGATCCAATAAAAGCCGATGACAGATCATTAGATAGAGATACACTAATCTATGAGGCTTGGGTAATTGTATGCATATCCAATACCCAATAGTTTTGCCCCTCAAAATTTGAGAAATTCTAGTTTTATCTTTTTTCCAAATTATGAAAATACCCCTTAGAATTCAGAAAATTTCTTACATGTCCCTGAATTCAGAAAATATTAATTAATTAAAAGATTTAATTGATTATTATTTTTATTATTATCTAGTAGTCCTACATGATGATTTATACATGTAATGTATGAAGTGTGGATGGATGATCATGGACCGTGTGATGCGTGTACTTGTGATTATTATTATTAGGGTTTGTGAGCCTCCATTATATTTCTTGTTTATTGTCGGGCCTGTGTGCCTATGATTAAGTTGTAATTACATGAGGAGGCGCAGCGGGAGCGTGGATGCGATAGCAGGACCCATGAGACAGACGATCATGTTACAAGGAGATACATCGAGATGTCGACGGAACTGACGAGCACGAGATGGACTATTACGTGGCATGAAGATGCATCGTTGCACACATAGATCTTGATGTGAGTGATGAGGCCCACTGGCTCGGGCCTTATCACATTAGGTTGTTGTCTATGATCATCTGGTGTGATTGCTCATGTGATATGTGATTGCTTATACACCTACTAGATATGTATATATATTTGTATGCGATGTAGATATATATTAAATATGTATATGTGTGACATGTCATATTAGGAAACTAAATCAAAGAAACCCTTCTCTCGACAATATTAAGTAGGTAAACGTGAGGCAATTAGATTGACCCACGTGGCCTTCCATCGTTATAAGTAGGGACCGATTCCCAATGTAGGTTGAGTTGGTCGAGTCCCTCGAGACTCACCTATATCGCGATTCGCTATCTTGCCTACGACATAGAGATGTCACTGGTGACCTAAGGACATGGTATGCTTGGTCGAGACCCTCGAGGGTATATCATTAAATTAGACTCATCTTGTAACGATGGTGTTGACTTAACCGAACATCATGATTGGTCGAGTCCCTCGAGACTATGGTGATTCGGAGGTCGAACAGGACGGGAATCACAAGGAGTTGTGATTGGTAAGAGTTGCCTACCTTTCGGGCTTAGTGTGATTAGTCGAGTCCCTTGAGATTACACTGAGACACTGATTGGATCCCGATCCCCACTAGAAGTCTACCGGAGACTTCCGTTTAACGTGCTGAGGGTGTCGCGTGACTCGCCAGTAAAATAGTGGGAGTATATTAAGATAGAAGTCTATATCTTGATTGTTAATTTTTATAAAATCTGAATTTTATTTATTTTTGCTGCATCTTTATTTTCAAAAAATGTCGTTTTCAAATCCTTTACGTGGTATAATTGATGTCAACCGCCTCACTAGTCCAAATTATACAGATTGGCTTCGCAACTTGAGAATTGTTCTCACGGTAGAAAAAATCGCGTACGTCCTTGATACAATGATGCCTACGCCCGAGGAAGGGGAAAACGATGATGAGATCACTCTCTACGTGAAGTACATTGATGACTCTACTCTTGCTCAATGTTACATGTTAGGCTCCATGACTCCTGAGTTACAGAGACAACATGAAAAGACGAATGTTAGATCCATTCTCCTACATGTTCGTAAACTGTTTGAGGAACATGGAAGGACTCAGCGATATGAGATATCCAAGAGCCTCTTCCGCACTAGGATGACTGAGGGGACACTGATTCAGAACCATGTCCTAAAGATGATTGAGTAGATAGAGAAACTCACAGGTCTAAGAATGGTCCTAGAGGATAATCTATTTGTGGACATTGTGCTTCATTCTCTTAGATTCATTTTCATAGTTTATAATGAATTTTAATATGAACAAGCTTGAGGTGACTCTCCCGAAGCTCCTCAATATGTTGAGAGAGGTAGAGAGCACTATCAAGAAAGAGAAGCCAGTTCTCTACACTAGTAAGACCAGAAAGAAAAGAAAAGCAGAAAAGTTCCTCAAAAAGAGCAAGGGCAAGGGCAGACCAAGTAAAGTAAAGATTGCTAAGAAAGACCCAACAAAGGACAAAGACTAGTGCTTTCACTATGGTAAAGATGGGCACTGGAAGAGGAACTGCAAAGAGTACTTTACAGAGAGGGTGAAACAAAAGCTTGGAGAAGCTTTAGATACATTCATGATCAATCTCCATTTGTTAGACTCTTATGATAACACATGGGTATTGGATACCGGTAGTGCTTATCATATTTGTAATTCATTGTAGGTTCTGACAAGGCCTATGATACTTGAGAGAGGTGAGATGAACCTCAAGATGGGCAATTGAGCAAAAGTTACTGTAGTAGCTGTTGGCGAGGTCGCCCTACATTTGCTTGGTGGATCTATTATTGTATTGGATGCATGTTATTTTGTTCCTTCTATTATCAAAAACATTATCTCAATTTCATGTTTGACAGTTAGTGGATACAAATTAGTTTTTTTGATAATAATGGTCTTTTAATATTATTAGATAATGAGATCATCACGAGAGGAACATTGCATAATGGTTTGTTTATACTAAACAGTATTCTACAAATCATGAATGTAAGTGTGTCTAAGAGGAAACAAGATGAGGTGAACAGTGCATACCTATGACATTGTATGCTAGGTCATATCTATGAGGAAAGAATTCAAAAGTTACTAAAGGATGAATATCTAGATCCATCCAACTATGCAACCTACGAGCCTTGCCTTCATGGAAAATTTACCAACTCTCCATTTAGAGGAATTGGAGAGAGAGCCATTGAGCTATTAGAACTCATACATAGTGATGTGCGGACCCTTGTCAACTTATGTCATTGGTGGTTACTCCTACTTCATTACATTTACTAATGATTTCTCAAGGTATGGACATGTGTACTTAATGAAGTACAAGTCCGAGGCCTTTGAGAAATTCAGAGAGTATAAGAATGAAGTGGAGAACCAGACTAGAAAGAGTATCAAGACTCTTTGATCAAATCGAGGAGGTGCGTATTTAAGTACAGAGTTTACCTAGTTTTTTAAGGACCATGATATTCTATCCCAATGGACACCCCCTTATACATCTCAGCTCAATGGTGTATTTGAAAGGAGGAATCGTATGCTGTTAGACATGGTACGGTCCATGATGAGTTTTGCTGACCTCCCCTTCTCATTCTAGGGATATGGCCTAGAAACCACAGCTTACCTTCTGAACAGAGTTCCAACTAAGTCGGTAGTGTCTACACCATATAAGATATGGAAAGAGAAGAAGCCCGATCTTAAGGTTGTTAAGATTTGGGGCTGCTCTGCCCATGTTAAAAGATATAACCCCGATATGTTGGAATCAAGGACGGAGTGGTGCAAGTTCATGGGATATCCCAAGAAAACTTATGAGTATTATTTCTATCATCTCGAGGGCCAAAAGATCTTTGTACCTAAGAGAGCGATGTTCCTTGAGAGGGAACACATTCTTGGCATAGACAATGGGAGCATGATAGAGTTGAGCGAGGTTGGAGAACCTAGCTCAAAAACCACTCTGCAGCTTGAGTCTGCAGCTTGAGTCTATTCAAGTATCTAATACACAAGTTCCAATTTTATGTGGGACATATTAGAGGAGAGGATATTGAGGATATTGATCCTCAGACCTATGAGGAGGCTATTATGAGTATAGACTCTGGGAAGTGACAAGAAGCTAGGAATTCTGAGAAAGAATCCATGTACTCCAACAAGGTTTGGAACTTAGTTGATACGCCCGTGGGTATTATACCTATCGGTTGCAAGTGAATCTTTAAGAAAAAGATCAGAATAGATGGAAGGTAGAGACCTATAAAGTAAGACTAGTGGCTAAGGGGTATCGTCGAAGGCAAGGTGTTGACTATGACAAAACCTTCTCACCCGTTGCAATACTAAAATCCATCCGAAGTCTATTAGCTATTGCAGCATACTATGATTATGAGATCTAATAGATGGATATGAAAACTGCATTCCTCAATAGGTACCTTGAGGAGGAGATGTATATGATACAACATAGTGGATTCATGTCCAAGGACTGCACAGATAAGGTGTGCAGGTTGCTTAGATCCATTTATGGATTAAAGAAAGCTTCATGAAGTTAGAACATAAGATTTGATGAGGCAATCAAATCTTATGACTTTGTTAAGAATGAAGACGAGCCTTGTGTGTACAAGGAGGTAAGTGAGAGCGTTATCACCTTTTTGGTGTTATATGTGGATGACATCATGAGCATTGGGAATGATGTAGGAATGCTATCCACAGTAAATGCTTAGTTATCTAGACACTTCTCCATGAAGAACTTAGGAGAAGCATCCTATATCTTGGGGATTCAGATCTATAGAGATAGATCTAAGAGGATGCTTGGCTTGTCCAAATCTAGGTACAAAGACACCATTGTCAAAAGGTTTGACATGGAAAATTCCACGGGAGATCTTATACTGATGAGATATGGGATATTGCTTTCTAGGAGTATGTCCCCAAAGACTCCTGAAGAAAGGGCGAACATTGATAGGATACCCTATGCCTCAACGATAGATTCTATTATATTTGTCATGCTATGTACCGGGTCTGATATAGCATATGCTCTGAGTGTCACGAGCAAGTATCAGGTGGATCTAGGCTTGGAGCATTGGAAAGCCGTAAAGTGTATCCTTAAGTAGTTAAGAAGGACCAAGGATCTTTTACTAGTACATGGAGGTAGTAGCCTCAGGGTTGAAGGCTACATAGACTCGAGATTTTAGTCTAATGTTGATGATAACAAGTCGAATTCGGGGTATGTGTATACCTTGAATGGAGGAGCAGTGTGCTGGAAGAGTTCCAAGCAAGATACTATTGCTGACTCGACTATAGAGGCAGAGTACATTGCTGCAGTAGAGGCAGCAAAAGAGAGAGTCTAGATAAAGAAGTTTATCATAGATCTGGGAGTCGTGCTAGGCAATGAGGAGTCGATTCTCTTATATTACGACAACTACAGGGTGATTGTTCAAATAAGGGAACTCGGGTCTCATCAGAAATGTTTTGAAGAGGTTCCAACTTATTAGAGAGATCATGACTCGAGGAGATATAGTAGTGGAAAGAGTTCCATCCAAAAATAACATTGTAGATCCACTAACAAAGTCGTTGTCTCATATTGTCTTTGAGCATCACAAGGGTCTGATAGGGATCAGTCACATAGGTGATTGGCTTTAGGTCAAGTGGGAGATTGTTAGTCATTTGTGCCCTACAAGCCAATCACGTGAGTAATGACACGTGTGACTTGACACAATCTTTTTTCTTATTATATTTTGGTATTTATCACTTTATATTGCTTGTTGCATATATATATATATATATATATATATATATATATATATATATATATATATATATATATATATATATATATATATATATATATATATATATATATATATATATATATATATATATTATGATGTCCTTCGATCTGAGCAATAGGAATCGGATCGTGATGAGATCACGATAATGAGACCGATTTGCCTTTAAACACAGATCCTAAATAATCTCGGTTATAGGTTACTCGAGAGAGACGTCAAGATAACCAGACAGACTGATGTGTTGTATACCCATTCATATGATGGATGCAGTTGGTCTCATAGCTGCTCATGTGGAGACATTACAGATAAAATATAGGTGCTTATTGAGGAATAAGTTCACTGATTGATTCGCTTACGAAATGCTAAATAGTTAATGATGCCTTATTGTTAGATAACGATTTCGTAGTCCTAGTGGTGTATTTGGTCCTTAGACTTGAGACACCAAGGATATCTTGTATGAGTGCTCCACTCTTTAATACCAAACTTATAGGTTTGGATTTTCCAAATCTTGTACAATCGGTCATTGGGAGTGGTAGTCAACCTTATGAGGGCTATTGAGTATCAATAGAGGATCATCAACTCTTAGTATCATTAGAGGAATTTCCCACGTGTTCTTGTTCAGACAAATCCTTGGCTAGGGTCATTCGGATTGAGAAAGAAAGTGTTCTCCGGGGGATTCCAATTAGAGTGAGACTCGAGTAGAAACCGTTTGGGTCTGACAACACCATGCCAGGTATGTGGTCTCTGGGATATTAGATGGATGAAAGACTATAGGTACATAGTAATTGAAGATAGACATGTCCAATGGATTGGAATCCCTTGTATCATCTACGGACTGCGGCGTAGTAGCCTAGTATGTCCGCAATCGATGAGTCAAGTGAATTATTATGGAAATAATAATTTACTAAGCCAGAAAGAGTTCTGATAGGTATAACTCATGGCCAACTCAATATTGGGCCTAGAGGGTCACACACATGTGGTAGGCATTATGATGAGTAGAGATTCAGATATAAGATATCCGTCGGAGCCCCTATCTTATTGGATATCCAATAAGCCATTGAATTATTGGGTCTTATGAGTAAAATCAAATAAAAGCCCATGACAAATTATTGGATAGAGATGTACTAATTTAAGAGGCTTGGGTAATTGGTTGCAGATCCAATACCCAATAGGGGAGGATCCATTAGGGTTTGACAGGACATCTTAATAAATAGGAGGGATTTAGTGGTTCATAGGCTAGAGTCTTTTGCTTGTCTCTCTTATTCTCCTCCTACTCTCCACCTCAAAGCAGGCTTGGAGTTTTGAGGAGCGTTATTGTAGCCCTGGGGATTTTGTTTTTGTTCTTCCGCTACGCATGTGATGTCGCCCCCTAGATTTCCCAACATGGAACTCATACATAGTGATGTATGTGGACCCATGTCAACTTATGCCATTGGTGGTTACTTCTACTTCATTATTTTTCCTGATGATTTCTCTAAGGTATGGACATGTGTACTTAATGAAGTACAAGTCCGAGACCTTTAAGAAATTCAAAGAGTATAAGAATGAAGTGGAGAACCAGACTGAAAAGAGTATCAAGACTCTTCAATCAGATCGAAGAGGTGAGTACTTAAGTGTAGAGTTTACCCAGTTCCTCAAGAACCATGGGATTCTATCCCAATGGACATCTCCTTATACACCTCAACTCAATGGTGTATCTGAAAGGAGGAACCGTACGCTGTTAGACATGGTACGGTCCATGATAAGGTTTGGTGACCTACCCATCTCATTCTGGGGATATGCTCTGGAGACTACAACTTACATTATGAATAGAGTTTCAACTAAGTCAGTAGTATTTACACCATATGAGATATGGAAAGGGAAGAAACCCGATCTTAAGGTTGTTAAGATTTGGGGCTACCCTACCCACGTTAAAAGACACAACCTCGATAAGTAGGAATCGAGGACAGAGCGGTGCAAGTTTATGGGATACCCCAAGGAAACTTTTAGATATTATTTTTATCATCTCGAGGACTAAAGGGTCTTTGTAGCCAAGAGATCGGTGTTCTTTGAGAAGAAACACATTCTTAGCGGAGACAATGGGAGCATAATAGAGTTGAGCGAGGTTGGAGAACCTAGCTCAAGCACCACTCTACAGCCCGAGTCTATTCAGGTATCTAACACACAAGTTCCGACTTTACGTAGGTCCAGTAGAGTATCTCATCCTCCTGAGAGATATGTGGGATATATTAGAGGAGTGGATGTTGAGAATATTGATCCTCAGACCTACGAAGAGGCTATTATGAGTATACACTCCGAGTAGTGGCAAGAAACCATGAATTTTGAGATGGATTCCATGTGCTCCAAAAAGGTTTGAAACCTAGTTGATGCGCTCAAGGGTATTGTACCCATCGGTTGCAAGTGGATCTTTAAGAAAAAGATCGAAGTAGATGGAAAGGTAGAGACCTATAAAGCAAGACTAGTGGCTAAGGGGTATTGTCAAAGGCAATGTGTTAGACTATAACGAAACATTCTCACCCGTAGTCATGCTAAAATCCATCCGAAATTTATTGGCTATTACAGCACACTATGATTATGAGATCTGTCAAATGGACCTAAAAACCGCATTCCATAATGGGAACCTCTAGGAGGAGATATATATAATATAACTCGAGGGATTCATGTCCAAAGATTACTCAGATAAGATGTGCAGGTTGCTTAGATCCATTTATGGACTAGAGCAAGTTTTCCGAAGTTGGAACATAAGATTTGATGAGGCAATCATATCTTATAACTTCATTAAGAACGAAGATGAATCTTGTGTGTACAAGAAGGTAAGTGGAAGCACTATCACCTTCTTGGTATTATATTTGGATGACATCTTGATCATTGGGAATGATGTAGGAATGCTATCCACAATAAAGACTTGGTTATCTAGACACTTCTCAATGAAGGACTTAGGAGAAGAATCCTATATCTTGGGGATTCAAATATATAGAAATAGATTTAAGAGGTTGCATGGCTTGTCCTAGTCCAAGCACATAGACACCATTGTCAAAAAGTTTGACATGGAAAATTTCAAGAGATGTCTTATACCGATGAACATAAGATATCGCTTTATAGGAATATATCCCCAAAAACTCCTGAAGAAAGGGTGAACATGAATAGGATATCCTATGCCTCAGCGATAGGGTCTATTATGTATGTCATGCTATGTACCAGGCCTGATATAGCGCATACTCTGAGTGTCACGAGCAAGTATCAGGTGGATCCAGGCTTGGAGCATTGGAAAGCAATAAAACATATCCTTAAATACTTAAGAAGGACTAAGGATCTCTTACTAGTATACGGAGGTAGTAGCCTCAGGGTTGAAGGCTACACGGACTCAAGTTTTCAGTCCGATATCGATGATAGCAAGTCAAATTCGAGGTATGTGTATACCTTGAATAGAGGAGCAATATGCTAGAAGAGTTCTAAGCAATATACTACTATTGACTCGACCATAGAGGCGGAGTATATTGTTGTAGTAGAGGCAAAAGAGGGAGTCTGGATGAAGATGTTCATAACAGATCTGGGAGTCGTGTTAGGCAGCAAGAAGTTGATCCCTTATATTGCGATAACTACGAGACGATTACTCAAATAAAGGAACTCGGGTCTCATCAGAAGTGTTAGGTTCCAACTTATCAAAGAGATTGTGACTCGAGGAGATGTAATAGTGGAAAGAGTTCCATCCAAAGATAACATTGCAGATCTACTAACAAACCCATTGTTTTAGGTTGTCTTTAAGTGTCATATGGGTTTGATGGGGATTAGACACATAGGTGATTGGCTTTAGGTCAAGTGGGAGATTGCTAGTCATATGTGCCTTGCAAGCCAATCACGTGAGTGATAGCACGTGTGACTTAACATATAATCTTTTTGCTTACTATATTTTTGGCATTTATCACTTTATATTACCTATTGCATATATGCATATATATATTGTGATATCCTTGGATGTATGCAATGAGAATCGGATTGTGATGAGATCACGATAATGAGATCGATTCGTCTTTAAACATAGATCCTAAATAATCCCGGTTATAGGTTACTCGAGAGGGACATTGAGATAACCGGACATACTGGTGTGCTGTATACCCATCCATATGATGGATGCAGTTGGTCTCATAGCTGCTTGTGTGGGGACACTAGGGATACAATACATGTGCTCATTGGTGAATGAGTTCACTGATTGATCCGCTTACGGAATGCTGGATGGTTGATGATGCCTTATTGTCAGACAGTGATTCCGTAGTCCTAGTGGTGTATCTGATCCTTAGACTTGAGACACCAAGGATGTCCTGTATGAGTGCTTCACTTTTTGATACCAGACTTATAGGTTTAGATGTTCTAGATCTAGTATAGCTGGTCATCGGGAGTGGTAGTCAACCTTACAAGGGCTATTGAGTGTCGATAGAGGATGATCCACTCTCGCTGTCATGAGAGGAATATTTCATGTGTTCTTGCTCAAACAAATCCCTAGTTAGGGTCATTCAGATTGAGAGAGAAAGAGTTCTCCGGGAGAATCCAATTAGAGCAAGACTCGAGTAGAAACCGTATGGGTTTGACAACACTATGCCTGGTATACGATCTCTCGGATATTAGATGGATGAGAGACTCTAGGTACATGGTAACTGAGGACAGACAGGTCCAATGGATTGGATTCCCCTGTATCGTCTGAGGACTATAGCGTAGTGACATAGTACATCTATAGTCGATGAGTCGAGTGAATTATTATGGAGATAATAATTCACTAAGCCAGAAGGAGTTCTGATATATATGACTCATGGCTAGCTCGATATTGGGCCTAAAGGGTCATATACTTATGGTAGGCGTTGCGATGAGTATAGGTTCAGATATGAGATATCCGTTAGAGCCCCTATCTTATTCGATATCTATCTCTCGGATATTAGATGGATGAGAGACTCTAGGTACATGGTAACTGAGGACAGACAGGTCCAATGGATTGGATTCCCCTGTATCGTCTGAGGACTATAGCGAGTGACATAGTACATCTATAGTCGATGAGTCGAGTGAATTATTATGGAGATAATAATTCACTAAGCCAGAAGGAGTTCTGATATATATGACTCATGGCTAGCTCGATATTGGGCCTAAAGGGTCATATACTTATGGTAGGCGTTGCGATGAGTATAGGTTCAGATATGAGATATCCGTTAGAGCCCCTATCTTATTCGATATCCAATAAGCCCTTGAATTATTGGATCCTATGAATGAGATCCAATAAAAGCCCATGATAGATTGGATAGAGATCCACTAATCTAAAAGGCTTGGGTAATTAGATATAGATCCAATACCCAATATGGGAGGATCCATTAGAGTTTGATAGGGGACCTCTATAAATAGGAGGGATTCGGTAGTTCATAGGCTAAAGCCTTTTGCTTACCTCTCCTATTTTTCTCTCCCTCTCCACCTCAAAGTAGGCCAAGAGAATTGAGGAGCGTCATCGCAGCTCTACTATGTGGATCACTATTAGAGAGGAGAGCGCTTGACCTCCTTCACCCTTTCCTAGAGATCTGTAGGGATTCAGGGATATACGATCTCCCTAGGTAACACAATTAATCTAATATGCAGTTTTAAGTTTCACAGATTTTGTGCACCAATCGCAGATTTTTCTGTTCTTCCACTGCGCATATGATGTCGCCTCCTAGATTTCCCAACAGTTACGCCTTCCTCTTCTTGTGGTGGTGGCTTCTTGTTTAGGGTATTGGCGAATCTCGCCTTTCCAAATGATACCAAATTCTTAGCGCTTCTTGAGGGTCATCCTCAAGGCCCATGACTAGGGGGGTGGCACCGTCTCGTAATGTCTTCTGCTCGTGCTTCTAGCTGAGTCGGGGGTCGAGCAGTTACTACTTGTCCCCTCATACTGGGTTTAAAATAAGCGAAGCAGCTCCCTACAGCAAGGGTTGGAGGAGTCGCTTCTTTATCGTCAATGGAAGCCAAGACTAAGGCTTCCTAATGGTTTGGGTAGTCCACACTATGGACAACGATGCCTGCTCTGTCCTTGGGAAAAGCCAAGGCCCTAGAGAAGATATGGGGGTTCTCATCTAGGGCTGCGAAGTATGAGGAGGAAGCCCCTTTGATAGAGGCCACTCCTCCCTAGGCCCCATATGGTATAGCCATTCTTTCCTCTCTAGCTCTTTTCCATTTGGCAGGTATGAATCTTTGGGAGCTGAAGAGGTGGCACCCTTTTGTGTCTCTCCCTCTCCACCTCAAAGTAGGCCAAGAGAATTGAGGAGCGTCATCGCAGCTCTACTATGTGGATCACTATTAGAGAGGAGAGCGCTTGACCTCCTTCACCCTTTCCTAGAGATCTGTAGGGATTCAGGGATATACGATCTCCCTAGGTAACACAATTAATCTAATATGCAGTTTTAAGTTTCACAGATTTTGTGCACCAATCGCAGATTTTTCTGTTCTTCCACTGCGCATATGATGTCGCCTCCTAGATTTCCCAACAGTTACGCCTTCCTCTTCTTGTGGTGGTGGCTTCTTGTTTAGGGTATTGGCGAATCTCGCCTTTCCAAATGATACCAAATTCTTAGCGCTTCTTGAGGGTCATCCTCAAGGCCCATGACTAGGGGGGTGGCACCGTCTCGTAATGTCTTCTGCTCGTGCTTCTAGCTGAGTCGGGGGTCGAGCAGTTACTACTTGTCCCCTCATACTGGGTTTAAAATAAGCGAAGCAGCTCCCTACAGCAAGGGTTGGAGGAGTCGCTTCTTTATCGTCAATGGAAGCCAAGACTAAGGCTTCCTAATGGTTTGGGTAGTCCACACTATGGACAACGATGCCTGCTCTGTCCTTGGGAAAAGCCAAGGCCCTAGAGAAGATATGGGGGTTCTCATCTAGGGCTGCGAAGTATGAGGAGGAAGCCCCTTTGATAGAGGCCACTCCTCCCTAGGCCCCATATGGTATAGCCATTCTTTCCTCTCTAGCTCTTTTCCATTTGGCAGGTATGAATCTTTGGGAGCTGAAGAGGTGGCACCCTTTTGTGTCTCTCCCCGGTCCCGATGAGAGCCTACCAATGGGCGGGTAGCTATCATGGGCCCGGGGTTCCTCTCGTGGCCCTCCTATTGGGGCCTTTGGAGGCTCTGAGGTTGGTGCAGACTTGTTTGACAGGGACCCGCACCCCTTGCAAGAATTCCAATGTCTTCGAGGTCCTCGGGTGATCACGACACCATAGGCCTATGCCCCCAAAAGAGGCATCTGACGACCGTTGTTGAGCCCCAGGAGCCACTGACTACGGAGATAGAGGTGGCTCCGTCACCTGGGCTAGGATCGCCTGAGGGGGTAGGGGCCTCTCAAAGACCACCCCTGCCTCTCTTGTGGGGACCTTGGTTGGGGGTCTAGTGCTAGTCATAGGTGCTTGGCAAGCTAATCACGTGAGTGATGATACGTATGACATGATATACACTCTTTTTACTTATTATTATTTATTTATATTTTTTTATTTTATATTGTATATTGCATATATATAGTGATGTCCATGGATCTATGCAATAAGAATAAGATCGTAATGAGATCATGATAATGAGATCGATTTGCCTTTAAACACAAACTCTAAATAATCCCAATCATAGGTTACTCGAGAGGGACATCGAGATAACCAAACAAACTGGTGTGTTGTACACCCGTCCATATGATGGAGACGGCTAGTCTTATAGCTTCTCATATGGGGACACTAGAGTTACAATGTAGGTGCTTATTGGAGAATGAGTTCACTAATCGATATGCTCACGGAGTGCTAGATGATTGATGATACTTCATTATCAGATAGTGATTCCATCGTCCTAATGGTATATTTGGTCTTTAGACTTAAGACACTAAGGATATCCTATATGAGTAATCATCTCTTTGATACCAGACTTATAGGTTTAGAAGTTCCTAATTTAGCATAATCGGTCATTGAGAGTGATAACCAACCTTACGAGGGCAATTGAGTGTCGATAGAGGATCATCCACTCTCGGTGTCATGAAAGGAATATCTTATATGGTCTTACTCAAGCAAATCCCTAGCTAGGGTCATTCAGATTGAGAGTGAAAGTTTTTCGGGAGAATCTAACTAGAATCAGACTCGAGTAGAAACTGTATGGGCCTGATAATACTATGCTCGGTATACAGTCTTTGGGATATTAGATGGATGAGGGTATATAGATGCATGTTTGTTGAATCTCGGATTTTGATGATGAAGTCAATTGTCATTTGTTATCTAATCTATATGTTGAGATAAGTGTGCAGGATTAACTATAATGAAAGTAAGACATGCAGCAGGAGTTGCATCGGAGTCAAGACTATGATCATATTGGGGGTTCGAGAGTTCGACGAAAGTCCGGACGGTCGTTGGAGGTTCTGCGAGAACAAATTCGAGAAATCCAGGAGCTTGCCAAAGAAGCTCGTCAGAACTCGCCAAGTGGATCGTCGCAAGTCCAAGAGTTTGCCGGAAGTCCGCCGGAGCATCGCCGAGGGTTCATCGAATGTTCGCCGGAAGCTCGCCGGAAGAAGCGATTGACGCACTGGAGCAAGTTGCAGTAAATGTCTTAAAAAATATCATAGTTAGCATGATGATTAAGTTAGAAATGGGAGGTGATCCCATTAACTTAATCTTGGGGCAATTGGGCCGAATGGATCAGCCCATTCGGACCTAGATTTCCTAGCCCGTGGTGGCACCGCTTGGGTGGGCGGTGGCACCGCCCAGGAGCTCAGTCTCCTAGGAAAGCTGGGCGGTGGAACCGCCTATGTCAAGCGGTGGTCCCGCCTAGGCTCAGTCTCCGAGTGAGGCTAGGCAGTGGTACCACCCCTGTCAGGCGGTGGTACCGCTTGAGCTCGGTCTCCGAGCTCTGTCAAGCGGTAGTACCGCCCAGTTATGGCTGTAGTATCGCCAGGACCCTGGAAATCCGGGATATGACATTTTTGAGCTCCAAATTCAAACCAGTTTGAGGCCTATATATACCCAACCCTTTTCTGTATGAAAGGGAACCGAAAGCTTGATATTACTCTGTGATTTTTAGAGCTCAAAAGTATTGTAAAGAGCAAAAGAGTTTCTCCCTCTTTTCTTCCAAGTTTTGATCATTCAAGAGAGGAGTGAAAAATCTGTAAGGGTTGTCTCCTAAGCCCGTCAAAAGAAATAAAACTATAAAAGGGTGGTTGGCCTTCGCCTATTGAAGGAAGGCCTCTAGTGGACGTCGGTGACCTCATCGAAGGAGGAAGCCAAAAGTGGATGTAGGTCAAGATTGACCGAACCACTCTAAATCTCGGTTTACATTTATATTATGTTCTCTATCTTAACTGCAAACTGCCTCCATAGCTTTACTTTAACTGCACTTCTTCTTGATCTTAAGTTAAAGAACTTTCTGAATCGGCTTTCACATCGAAATCGTTTTTTATCGTACGAACGCAGTTTTAAATCATCGAAAGTTTTCCGCTGCACTAATTCACCACCCCCCCCCCCCCCCCCCCCCCAACCCCCTCTTAGTGCTCTTGATCCTAACAATTGGTATCAGAGTGGGGTTAACTCTCAATCGAATTAAAACCCAAGAGAGATGGTATACGTCGGAAATTAAGAGGGCTACTCTATTACACGTCCACCCATGTTCAATGGGACGAACTACACCTATTGGAAGACCCGAATGAGGATCTTCCTTATTTCAATGGATTTTGAACTTTGGAATCTTATCGAAAATGGATTTTCGAAGTCTTCTCTTCCAATGATCAATTGGAATGAATTGGAGAAGAAGACTTTCGCTCTTAATGCAAAGGCTATGAATGCCTTATTTTGTGCACTTAATAAAAACGAGTTCAATCGTGTTTCAGTTTGTGAAACCGCATTTGATATTTGGCATACACTCGAAGTGACTCACGAAGGTACAAGTAGAATGAAAGAGTCAAAAATCAATCTTTTGGTACATTCCTTTGAACTTTTCCGAATGAAACTGAGCGAGACTATTGGCGACATGTACACCCGTTTCACGGATGTTGTCAATGGTCTAAAAGGACTCGGCAAAAGTTTTTCGGATTTTGAGCTCGTAAATAAATTTCTAAGATCCCTTCCTAAGAGTTGGGATCCTAAAGTTATTGCTATTCAAGAGGCTAAAGATTTAAACAACTTCCCTCTTGAAGAATTAATCGAGTCATTAATGACCTATGAAATAACTTGCAAAGCTCATGAAGAGCAAGAAGACATCCTTCCAAAGAACAGAAGGATATGACACTTAGAACTTTCGAAGACCACTTGAGAGAAAACTCAAGTGATGAAGACTGTGATGATGACTTGGCACTTCTAACAAGGAAATTCAAAAAATTCATTAAAAGAAACAAGTTTAAAAATGACACAAAAAATAAATTTGAACCCAAAAAGGACCAAGTTATTTGCTACGAATGCAAGAAGTCGGGACACTACAAAAGTGATCCCCAAGCCAAGAAGAGAACACCAAAGAAGAAGGCACTCAAAGCAACGTGGGATGACTCAAGCGCGTCTAAAAAAGAGGAGTCCAACACTGAGCAAGTTGCTTATTACACCCTAATGGCCATCTGAGATGAGGTAACGAATTTAATTGATGCATATTTATCATTTGATGAATTATTAAATACCTTCCATGACTTATTTGATGAATGCAAAACTATTAGTAGAAAATACAAATTGCTAAAATGGAGCATGATAGTCTTACTTGTAATTTTGATAAATTAAAAACTAAATATCATGATAGTTTAGCTCAATGTAAAAAATGCCATGATCTAGCAACTCTCCAAAAGGAGAACTTGCTACTTAAGGACACCTTGAAGAAATTCGAGGTTGGTAGCAAGTCTTTAAATATGATCCTTACAAATAAGGGTCATGTTCCTAAAAGAAGTGGAATCGGATTTGTGAGAAGTCCTCACCAAAATCCAACCACCTTCATAAAAGGCCCTAAGTGATAATTTAAAGAAAATATACCCAAAGCAAATAACTTACTTAATAGTTTAAGATACCCCTATTTCCAAATCAATGTATAGCTCAAGTGCTCATCGCTTGTAGGTGGTGGCACCGCCCAATTGGCGGTAGCACTGCCGGCTATCATGGGTAGCAAGCAGTTGCACTGCCCGCAACTCTGCCTCTTTTAAACTGAGCTAGTGCTGGTGGTGGAACCGACCCCAACTCACTCTCTTCTCCTCCTAGCAGCTCTAACTCTTCTCCACCTCCATTTCTCTCCTTGAGCTGCCCAAAAACTACCCATTTTGTGCAAGATCAAGAATCAATCATTTATCCTCTTGAAGATCTTAACTAAGGTATTCTCAAAGAGGCTTTTGATTTCTGTTTTGTGTCATTTACTCTTGCTCATTACTATCTTCTTAAATAGCAGTAGTTATGGGCTCTAGAAGATCCTCTAGGGACAAATGGAAGAGGAGATTAGAAGAAGACTTTGATCCCACCCTTTTCGATTCAAAACTACATGCCCAAAAATTTGCTTCTATAAAGTTTAGAAATGTCCATAAGGGAAAGTATGTTGATCTAAATGAAGTAAGTAATTTAGAGACAATTCAATGGTTTGTAAATTTAGATCTACTCCCAATCCTACAAATTAATGAACCCATCTACCCTAGACTTGTTATGTTGTTTTACAACAATCTACATGTAGATGAAGAAGAAATAGTGTCTACCTATCTCTTAGGACAACATATTTCCATTACGGATAGATTCATTTGTGACATGACAGGCATCCCTGTAAAAGATAAAGGTTGTTATTTTAAAGGACTATAGGATGATGAAACAGTTGGGACCACATACGTTGAAGCCTTATAAATAATTTTCGGTAATCCCAACTTAGTGATACTTCCTAAAAGCTGTGAACATTTATTACCACTAAACACCAAAATATTTCATCACATCTTAACTAGTATCATTCTCCCAAAACAATACCATCATGATGAAGTAAGTCAAATGGAACTAGGTATCATGTATTGGATCATGAAAGGATATAACAACTGTTTTGGTTACCTTATCCAACAAAACATGATAGAAATATCTAAAAAGGACATGATGCTTCCATATGGTGGCATAATCACTAGAATATTCCATGCCTATGATATTACAATACCACCCGACGAAGAGGTTATAAAGCTAGATAGATTTAGTATCATAAATAAAAATCTACTTCAACGAATGAGATGTATATTTAGAAATGGTATGTGAGTTAGAATGCCTAGAAGAACCGATTTCCCTTAACCTGAACCAGAACTAGAAACACCAATCTTTAGGAGTAATCAATCTTCTCCGATTGGTTCCTTTGAGGAAACACATCCATTTGAGCAAGTTCTTGCATCATTTATCGAAGACATAGGGATTCGGATGGATTGCTTTGAACAAAGACAAGATCGGTTTGAACAAAGACAAGATCGGCTTGAACATCGCCAAGATCAAATCCTATCTGAGCTACAGCAAATTCATCGACAATTTGACTCTTTATTTAGGCATATTAATTTTTCACCTCCTGAATGAGCTTGTATATGTAAATGTGGATACAATCTCTTCTTGTCTTGTTGTAACAATTATGTTGTAAACTCTGTATGCTACTTTGATCACAATGCCCATTGCCTTGATGACTACTAATCATTGATATGTTTACTTGATGTATTATTTGGTGAGCATATGCAGAATTAAGAACATTAATTAAACATCATTTTCGGATTTTCCTTGAATCTCTTTACGCTACTCAATCTCGGATTTTCCTTGAATCTCTTTACGCTACTCATTCTCGGATTTTCCTTGATTACTTAAATTTCGCATGGAAATTGATTGCCTCTATAACATGCTTACCTTGAAAATCTTGTGCCTTAGTTTCTATGATGAGCATGTTATACTTTCATTGTAATTTGAAAAGATTCATACTCTCTTAATCCTTGAAAGATATGTCCGAATGCTTGAACTCATTAAATTTATTTTTCGAACTTTTTTGATTGATCAAATCACTTAATTGCATATGATGAGAATTTTACTCGATTACATAACATGTTGGTAATTATGTGTTTTAGATACTAAAATTTTTATGTCGATGAACATATTTATCTTCATTGAAAAACTATGGCAAAGATTGTCCGAATGCATGAACTTATTAAAATTATTTTTTGGACGTTCTTGATTCAATGATCAAATCACTTAAGTGCTATGATGATTTTACATGATTACATGGCTTAATAACATGTTGGAAATTATGTGTTTTGGATACAAAAATTTCCATGATAATAAGCATGTTTTATCTTCATGATTGTATTTGAAAATCTATAGCAAAACCTTGTTCGAATGCATGAAAGTGTGAAATTTTATTTTCGGAATTTCTTGATACATTATTCTCTTCCGGACTTAATAAGCATATGTCATATCGAGTTTGATTCATATCATTGATTTTTGACATATGAAATCAACTAGTAAATGCATCTCTCATAGACTTATCATATGAAAAATATTTTTCGAGAAATGGATTTGATATTCCTTCTTATAAACTCGGAAGATATTTTTTACTTGCAAGGATTTGATTTACATACATATCTTGATCCTTGTAAAAATGAAGAGTGGTTTAAATCTCTTATCGATTTTAACTTCATTCGAGTAATCTCACAAATGGCTTTCCTCCTTCATGCAAAAAGATAATACCAAATAAAAAGGAAGAAGTAATCTCCATATCATGTTTTCCTTGAGATGTTTGTATAATTGTTATCCTATCACTCATTGTTGAAAAATGACATGAACCTAGTTATGGCATAAATCATTACCGCACTTATGTTTAAAATTTGTTTATATCGTTCTCCTTTTTGTTGATGACAAAGGGGGAGAAATATGTGAATTGATGCTATGAGTGCCATATTTGAATTTGAATTATGTTAAGATATCAAAAGAAGCTTATATCGAAATATATGGTAAATTGATGATAGAAATGCTATGATTGTCATATTTGTATTATGACATATATGCATCATGTTAAGATATCAAGAACTTGCATCGCAATTTTACATGTTGATATCTTGCCATGTGATGAAATGCTATGATTGCTAAATACTTGAAATATTTGCATCATGTTAAGATATCAAGAACTTGCATCGCAATTTTACTTGTTGATATCTTGCCATGTGATGAAATGTTATGATTGCTAAACACTTGAAATGCTTGCGTTATGTTAAGATATCAAAAGCTTACATCGCAATTTTACATGTTGATATCTTACCATATGATGAATTGCTACCATTACTATATTCACATTTGAAATGTAAGACTTGAAAATGGATGTCAAACCTTGACATCATTTTCAGAGAGATACATCATGATAGGAATCATGTTGGGAGTATTGATAAGGTTAAACGATCTTAACTTATCAATATGTCTCTTGAATTCAGGCTTTGAATTCAAGAATGACTTATCTCAAGTATGGCATATAGATAGGGGGAGTTAAGGTTAACTCCGTTATCAATTGATTGTCATCATAAAAAAGGGGGAGATTTTTGAATCTCGGATTTTGATGATGAAGTCAATTGTCATTTGTTATCTAATCCATATATTGAGATAAGTGTGCAGGATTAACTAAGATGAAAGTAAGACATGCAGCAGGAGTTGCGTTGTAGTCAAGACTATGATCACGTTGGGGGTTCGAGAGTTCGACGGAAGTCTAGACGATCGTTAGAGGTTCTGCGGGAACAAATCCAAGAAGTCCAAGAGCTTGCCAAAGAAGCTTGTCGGAACTTTCCAAGTGGATCGTCGCAAGTCCAGGAGTTTGCTGGAAGTTCACCGGAGCATCGCCAAGGGTTCGTCGGATGTTCATCAGAAGTTTGTTGGAAGCTCATCGGAAGAAGCGATTGACGCACCGGAGCAAGTTGCAGCAAATGTCTTAAAAAATATCGTAGTTAGCATGATGATTAAATTAGAAATGGGAGGTGATCCCATTGACTTAATCTTGGGGCAATTGGGCCCTTGACAAACCCAAATTGGGCCGAATGGATCAGCCCATTCGGACCCAGATTTCCTGACTAGCGGTGAAACCGCTTGGGTGCGCGGTGGCACCACCCAAGAGCTCAGTCTCCTAGGAAAGCTGGGCGGTGGAACCGCCCATGTCAGGCAATGGTACCACTTGGGCTCAGTCTCCGAGTGAGGCTGGGCGGTGGTATCGCCCCTGTCAGGCGGTGGTACTACTTAAGCTCGGTCTCCAAGCTCTGTCAGGCGAAAGTACTGCCCAGTTATGGCAGTAGAACCGCCAAGACCCCGGAAATCCGGGATATGACATTTTTGAGCTCCAAATTCAAACTAGTTTGGAGCCTATATATTCCCCACCTTTTCCTGCATGAAAGGGAACCGAAAGCTTGATCTTACTCTATGATTTTTAGAGCTCAAAAGTGTTGTAAAGGGCAAAAATTCTTCTCCCTCTTTTCTTCCAAGTTTTGATCATTTAAGAGAGGAGTGAAAAATCTGTAAGAATTATCTCCTAAGCCCGTCAAAAGGAGTGAAATTGTAAAAGGGTGGTTGGCCTTCGATTATTGAAGGAAGGCCTCTAGTGGACGTTAGTGACCTCATCGGAGGAGGAAGTCAAAAGTGGATGTAGGTCAAGATTAACCGAACCACTCTAAATCTCGGTTTGCATTTATATTCTATTCTCTATCTTAACTGCAAATTGCCTCCATAGCTTTACTTTATCTACACTTCACTTGATCTTATGTTAAAGAACTTTCCGAATCGGCTTTTGCATCGAAATCGTTTTTTATCGTACAAACACAGTTTTAAATCGTCGAAAGTTTTCCGCTACACTAATTCAGCCCCCCTCTTAGTGCTCTTGATCCTAACAATGTTAACTAAAGATAAATATGTCTAATGGATTAGATTCCCCTGAATCGTTTGAGGACTGTGGCGTAGTGGCCTAGTGTAGGGAAATATAAGGGGCGACATCACATGCATAGTGGAAGAACATAAAATAAAAATCCCCAAATTTCCTAATGATGTTTTCATCGTCATGCGAAAATTGGTGTGCAAAATCTACGAAACTGAAAACCACATGTGAGTTAGTTATGTTACCTAGGGAGATCATATATCCCTAAATCCTTACAAATCTGTAGGAAAGGATGGAGGTTAAATGTCCTCCTCTCTAGTGGTAATCCATACAGTAGGGCTATAACAACGCTCATAAAATCGCTGCTTCAAAACTCCACGCCTACTATTTGAGAAGGAGAAGGGGAGAGGAGAATAGGAGGTGATAAACAAAAACCTCTAGCATATGGGTGTTTGGTTCCCTCCTATTTATATAGGTCTCTTGTCAACTTAACCCTAATAGATCATGTCCTATTGGGTATTAGATCTCCATCCAACTATCCAAGCCTCTTAGATTAGTGGATCTCTATCCAATAATCTCATTGCTATCTCATTGGCTCTTATTGGATCTCATCTATAGGATCCAATAATTCAAGGGCTTATTAGATATCCAATAAGATATGAGCTTTGGCGGATATCTCATATCCGAACCTCTACTTGTTGCAATGCCTACCATATATATGTGACCCTCTAAACCCAATATCGAGCTGGTCGTGAGTCATACCTATCAGAACTCATTCTAGCTTAGTGAATTATTATCTCCATAATAATTCACTTGACTCATCGACTACGGATGTACTAGGCCACTACGCCATAGTCCCCAAACAATATAGGGGAATCCAATCCATTGGACCTATCTGTCCTCAATTACCGTGTATCTATAGTCCTTCATCCATCTAATACCCTAGATACCATATATCGGGCATGGTACTATCAGGCCTATATAGTTTATACTTCACTCTAATCAGATTTTCCCAGATAACTCTTTCTCTCTCAATCCGAATGACCCTGATCAGGGATTTGTCTGAGCAAGAACACATGAGTTATTCCTCTCATAACATCGAGAGTGAATGATCCTCTATCGATACTCAATAGCCTTTGTAATATTGACTATTACTCTCGATAACGGTTGTGCTAGATCTGAAACTTTCAAGACTATAAGTCCGGTATCAAAGAATGAAGTACTCATACAGGGCATCCTTGGTGTCTCAAGTCTAAGAACTAGATATACTACTAGGACAACGGAATCGCCATCTAACAATGAGGTATCATTAACCATCCAACATTCCGTGAGCGGATCAATCAGTGAACTCGTTCTCTAATGAGCACCTGCACTATAACCCTTGTGTCCCCACACGAGTAGCTATAAGACCAAGTGCCTCCATCATATGGATGAGTATATAACACACCAATCTATCCGGTTATCTCGATATCCTCTCAAATATCCTATGATCAGGATTATTTAGGATGTGTTTAAAGGTGAATCAGTCTCATTATCGTGATCTCATCACGATCCGATTCCCATTGCACAGATCCATGGACATCAAAAAATATATATTCATATATGCAACAAGCAATATAAGGTGATTGGCTTAATAAGCAAAAAGAATATGTATTATGTCTCACATGATATTACTCACATTATTGGCTTGTAGGGCACCTATGACTAGCACCTAGTACATTCATAGTCGATGAGTCGAGTGAATTATTTTGGAGATAATAGTTCACTGAGTCAAAATGAGTTCTGATAGGTATTACTCATGACTAGCTTGATATTGGGCCTAGAGGGTTACACACACATGGTAGGTGTTGGGACGAGTATAAGTTCAGATATGAGATATCCGTTAGAGCTTCTATCTTATTGGATATCCAATAAGCTCCTAAATTATTGGATCTTGTGGATAAGATCCAATAAGAGTCAATGAAAGATTATTGGGTAGAAATCTACTAATCCAAGAGGTTTGGGTAGTTGGATAGAGATCTAATACCTAATAGGGTAGGATCTATTAGGGTTAAGTTGATAGGGACCTTTGTAAATAGAAGGTAACCAAAGGCATCATAGGCTAGACCCTTTTTGGCTACTACCTCCTATACTCCTCTCTCCATCTCCTCCTCACCTAACAACCCTAGTTTAGGGCGTGTGGATAATAAGAAGAGCCGACCCCTTCTTGATCACATGGTGCACGTGGAGAGGAGGATTGTGCAATGATTTGAGAAGCGTCTTCGCCGCATCTGTTGTGTGGATCACCACTAGAGAGGAGAACAGTTGACCTCCTTCATCCTCTCTATAGATCTGTAGGTTTTTAGGGATATACGATCTCCCTACGTAATAACATATCTTTCACATACACGTAGTTTTCAATTTTGTGGGGTTTTACACAATCTTCGCATGACGATGAGAAACTATTTTCTGTGGGAAGTTTAGAATTTTTATTTTCTATTTTTTTTTACGCACCTGATGCTATCTCAGGTTTCCCAATAGTGGTATTAGAGCTAGGTTGTTCGTGCGAACGATTGGTTTTTAAACTGCGTGTGTTGTGTTGAATCGCGTAGAATTACTTTTGCTCGATTGCTACGATTTTTGTCATAGTTTTCAAATTTGAATTGCACCTATTTCCTCTATTAAAAACTATTTTAGAGAGGCTTTTGACGTCAAAATTATTGATGTAAAAAAGGAAGAAAGGGCAACAACTGTTGTCGCCCTATAGATTGGCCGAAGGTTGCTTGTAGCCGTTGCCGAGAGCACACCTTGATACTTTTGGCCTAGCCAAAAGCAGCGCAGCAAGGTCGAGAGCAGTAGAGATGTTCTCGGCCTAGGGGTTGGTAGCCCCTATAACCAGGTTTCCTAGCTGCAAGAGGCAACCCTAGTGGTTGGGATTCCTAGCCGCATGGGGCAAACAGGTGATCAGTTTTCTTACCGATTTCCTTCAGGCAAGAGCTAAGCTATGAGTGAAGTGTACAAATAGAGCAAGCAAATCTTGTGAGGATCTTCATAAAAAAATATAAATGTTGTATATAAACTTAATCTAGGTTGAGAGCATTAGAGATGTTCTCGACCTGGGGGTTGGCAGCCCTTGCAACCAGGTTTCGAGGCAGCCTTAGCGGCCAAGATTCCTGACCGCATTGGCAAACAAGTGATCAGTTTTCTTGTCGGTTTCCTTCGTTACTGGCAAGAGCTAAGCTACGAGTGAAGTGTACAAATAATGCAAGCAAATCTTGTGAGGATCTCCATAAAAAAAAAATAAATGTTGTATATAAATTTATTCTTCTCACGGATGGTCTTCCATGACATCTTGAAAGAAAATAAGATTTGATCATCTTTTAAAGTATAGAAATATTATGAAAAAACCCGAAAACCATCTTGAATTTTTGACCAGAAAAGAGAGAGAGAGAGAGAGAGAATCCTATTGAAAGATGTAACACCACAGGTGAAATGTTATCTAGAAGGATATAGTACTATAAGAAAATCTTGTTGAAACACGTAACACTACAAGAAAATTTCAAAGAGAACTAACTCTCTTGCTTTCTGCTATTTTAATGAATCTTTTGAATCTTGTACTAATTTAAATATCATATGGATCTCTGTTTGGTACACCCTTAAAGTAGTCAATTATTATCAAATCCTTGACAGTTTAGAATTGAAAAATAGATCTCGATTGACTCTGAACCTTTATTGAACGATCAAAATATGACTTAATAGAGGTGACATGTTACCTAAGAAGTTACTGGAACTATCTTATAAGAGTGGAAACAAAAAAAAAGAAAAAGAAAAGATCATCTGGGAACTTGAAAAAATCCTTAAGATTTCTTTTATTTTTCTGAATGCATTATCTTAGAAGAGTTCTCTCAACCTCTATAAATGATGAAGTTAATTGTGGGTCTAATAATGAATCTGAAGCTAACAAAATAGACAAGTTAACCGGATGCACAAAGCTCCCACTAATGTATATCTCTAAATATAGATAATCTATTTTCCATGACTTGAATTCCTCTCTCTCACATCGTACCATGGCCCATTCTCCATTCTCTACTTTGACATGTTTCATGCCTCTTTGAAATGAACTTTCGATAACTTTTGCTGCTAAGGCAGTTCCTTCGTTGAATGCAAAGCAAATGGATTCGGAATGGAGGGATCACAGCTCAACGTTTAGAATATTAGCGTAAAGAAACTTTTGGTGGACTAGTCAAATCAGTTGATGGGGATATAATGTGGAATAACCTTTATATATGAACAAGTACTAGAAGATCATAATACGCAGCAGAATTAAATGGAAGTACAATCAAATGAAACATCAAGATATACGTGGAAAACCCCTCCAATGTGAAGGGTAAAAACCACGGGGCAAACTAGAGATAATCCACTATGAGAATAATGAATATACAAATCTCAATCTCTTGCCCTAAACCCTAGCAGCAATCACAAGAGAATAACTGAGATGAGAACACTGCTAGATGATTGAGAACAGTCTCTCTGCGTTGTCCTTGTCTTCTTCCCTTTCTTTCTCTTTGTTTTTCTATCATTTTCTTCTCCTCTTTGGTGCTGCAAAGATTATTGCTTGTTGCCCTCGTTGCTGCCCTTTTATAGCCTCTTTTCTACTCCTAAAACGCAGCCACCACACCCTCCTAATGTTAATTAGGGTTAGGTTAAGAGGGGGTGTGGGCTGAATTTGGGCTGTCAGCCCAACAACCTCCCCCTTCAGCCCATGAGGGAGGCTATCTCATGACTCCTCAATGTGAAGCCATGCCGACCAGCTGTCGGCATATCTCCTATCTTTCTTTTAGTAAAGTCTTTGTCAACATGTCTGCTCCGTTGTCATCTGTGTGAATTTTCTGAAGTTGTAACTGCTTCTCTTCAAATACATTTCAAATCCAGTGGTATCTAACATCTATATGCTTTGACTTGGAATGAAACATTGGGTTCTTACATAAATGGATGGCACTCTGGCTGTCACAATGCACCACATAATTTTCCTGTTTCAGCCCTAATTATTGTAAAAATTCTTTCATCCATAACATTTCTTTGCATACCTCTGTAACAGCAATATATTCTGCTTCTGTAGTGGAGAGAGCAATACACCTTTGCAACCTGGATTGCCATTACACAACTCCCCCTGCAAAAGTAAGTATATAACCTGAAGTAGACTTCCTCGTATCTATATCTCTTGCCATATCTGTATTTGTGTAACCTATCAACACAGGTGGTCCACCTCCAAAGCTTAAACAAACCTTAGAGCTCCCTCTAAGATATCTAAAAGTCCACTTCACTGCTGCCCAGTGCTCTTTACTTGGATTTGCAAGAAATCTGCTAATATCACCAACTACATATGCGATATCCGGCCTCATACATACCATTGCATATATTAAACTTCCAACTACTGAAGAATAAGGAACCTTTTGTATTTTCTCCTTCTCCTCATCACTGATGACTCTGTTCTGAGCACACTTCTCCTCTAATACCTTCTCGATGTATTTTCTCCTGTGACAACCAAATCTTCTTATTTTTCCTGTTTCAGCCCTAATTATTGTAAAAATTCTTTCATCCATAACATTTCTTTGCATACCTCTGTAACAGCAATATATTCTGCTTCTGTAGTGGAGAGAGCAATACACCTTTGCAACCTGGATTGCCATTACACAACTCCCCCTGCAAAAGTAAGTATATAACCTGAAGTAGACTTCCTCGTATCTATATCTCTTGCCATATCTGTATTTGTGTAACCTATCAACACAGGTGGTCCACCTCCAAAGCTTAAACAAACCTTAGAGCTCCCTCTAAGATATCTAAAAGTCCACTTCACTGCTGCCCAGTGCTCTTTACTTGGATTTGCAAGAAATCTGCTAATATCACCAACTACATATGCGATATCCGGCCTCATACATACCATTGCATATATTAAACTTCCAACTACTGAAGAATAAGGAACCTTTTGTATTTTCTCCTTCTCCTCATCACTTGATGGACTCTGTTCTGAGCACAACTTGAAGTGACCTGCAAGAGGAGAAGCAACTGGTTTTGCATTGCTCATACTGAATCTTTCTAATACCTTCTCGATGTATTTCTCCTGTGACAACCAAATCTTCTTATTTTTCCTGTCACGAAAAATCTGCATACCCAGTATTTACTTTGCTGGCCCCATGTCTTTCATTGCAAAAGACTCACTCAGTTCCTTCTTCAACCTGTCAATGTTAGATATATCTTTCCCAAGAATAAGCATGTCATCAACATAAAGTAAGAGAATAATAAAATCATCACTAAACCATTTGATGTACACACAATGATCTGAAGCTGTTCTTTTGTATCCATTTTCTATCATAAATGAATCAAACTTTCTGTACCACTGCCTTGGAGCTTGCTTCAGCCCATACAAGCTCTTCTTTAACTTACAGACAAAGTTCTCTTTACCTTTGACTTTGAAGCCTTCTGGTTGCTCCATATAAATTTCCTCCTCCAAATTCCCATGAAGGAAAGCTATCTTCACATCTAACTGCTCAACCTCCAAGTCTTGGCTAGCAGCAATACCAAGAGCAACACGAATAGAAGACATTTTAACAATAGGAGAAAATATCTCTTCAAAGTCAATACCTTTCTTTTGACCAAAGCCTTTCACAACCAATCTAGCTTTGTACTTTGGTTGAGAACAATATTCTTGAGTCTTCAACCTGAAAACCCACTTGTTCTTCAAGGCCTTCATTCCATTTGGTAGCAGTACCAAATCATAAGTGTGGTTCTTCTGAAGAGCATCCATCTCTTCCTGCATAGCAATTAACCACTTCTCTTTCTGCTCACTTTCAACTGCTTCCTGGTAACACTCTGGTTCACCTGCATCAGTAAGCATCACATACTCATCTGTAGAGTATCTTCTGGAAGGTTGACGTTGTCTAGAAGATCTTCTCAACTGAGGTTCTGTTGGAACATGCTCTCCAACTTCTTTTTGCTCAACATGTCGTGCAGGTAGATCAACATTAGGCTCTACACTATCTTCCTGCACATCTCTCCCATCACCCTGATATACTGGAGGAATAACTGGGTCACAATATGCTAATCCTTCTGCAGAAGTCTTGGCCGATGTCTTCTTCTTCAAATCTTCAAAGGTTTGATCCTCAAAGAAAACTACATCTCTGCTTCTGAACACCTTCTGCTTATCTGGATCCCAAAGCCTGTAACCAAACTGATCATGTGAGTAACCAAGAAAAATACATTCTTTAGACTTACCATCTAGCTTGGACCTCTCATTGTCTGGAACATGTGCAAATGCACGACAACCAAATACTCTCAAATGCCTGTAGGAAACATCTTTTCCTAACCATACATGCTCTGCAACATCACCATCTAGGGCTGTACATGGTGATAAGTTGATCACATCAACTGTAGTCCTCAAAGCCTCATCCCAAAACCTTTTGGGTAGCTTGGCCTGTGAAAGCATACATCTAATCTTTTCCATAATGGTGCGGTTCATCCTCTCTGCAATAGCATTATGCTGAGGTATACCAGGAACTGTCATCTCATGTTGGATCCCATGTGACCTGCAATAATCATTAAATAATCCTATATACTCACCACCATTATCTGACCTTATGCATTTCAATTTCCTTTCTGTCTCCCTTTCAACCCTAGCATGAAACTCTTTGAAGACATTAATCACCTGATCTTTGGTCTTCAAAACATAGGCCCAAACTTTTCTGGAAAAATCATCTACAAAAGTGACAAAATAAAGTGCACCACTTATACCAATAACATCAACAGATCCACCAGGAGTTTTTGTCCTCAAAGGACCACATACATCTGTATAAACACGGTCCAAGGCATGCATTTTTCCAGACAAAGCAGGACTAGCAAATGAAACTCTATGTTGTTTACCAGCCAAACAATCAATACAAGGGTTTAGATGTATACCTCTGAGATCTGGTAATACCTCTCTCTTGGAAAGAGCTTGCAGCCCCTTCTCGCTCATGTGTCCCAATCGCCTATGCCACAACTCTATGCTGAAGTCTTTCTCTGTAGCATTTAACTGCTCGCCATAAGCTTTAGCCTGCAACCTGTATAAAGTATGACATTTCTTTCCACTAGCTATAACAAGAGAACCCTTACTGAGCTTCCATTGCCCACTATGAAATCTGCTATCATAGTCTTCATCATCTAGTCTTCCAACTGAAATTAAATTCAGTCTTAAGTCAACCACATGCCTCACATCCTTAAGAACCAACTTGCAGCCAAGGTTGGTCTTTAAATGGATATCACCCATGCCAATGATGTCTGTTGTGCCATAGTTACCCATCTTCACAACACCAAAATTTCCAGACCTGTATGTAGAAAAAAACTCCCTCCGTGGTGTAGCATGATAAGAAGCACCTGTGTCAATCACCCACTCAAGATCCTGACACACATAAGAAAAAATATCATCAGAAGGAGACAAAATCAAATAATCACCACCCTGCACTGTAGCTATAGTATTATCTTTTAACTCTGTAGACTCCACTTCTTTTCCCTTTTTCTTGCTCTTCTTAGGTTGCTTACATTGGTTCTTATAATGTCCTTTCTCACCACAGTTATAGCAAACAATATCTTTTCTTGATCTTGACTTGCTCCTACCCATACGTGAACTGCTTCTAAACTTTGACCTTCCTCTGTTCTCTGAGATAAGTGCCTGTGAATCATTCTGAGATGTTGCTGAACTCTTTCTTCTCAACTCCTCATTCAACAAACTGCTTGTTACTTGATTCATAGTGACAACACCATCTGGCACAGAATTACTAAGGGAAACCACTAATGTCTCCCAACTTTCTGGCAATGAACTGAGAAGTAACAATGCCTGCAACTCATCATCAAGAGACATTTTCATAGAAGATAACTGGTTAATAATACTCTGCATTTCATTCAAATGCTCAGCAATAGAAGCACCCTCTCTATATTTTAGGTTCACAAGTTTTCTGATCAAAAAAACTTTGTTGCTAGTTGTTTTTCTTTCATAGAGACTTTCCAACTTTTTCCAAAGAGAATATGCAGAAATTTCAGTAGAAACATGGTGAAAGACACTATCTTCAAGCCACTGTCGAATAAACCCAACTATTTTTCGATCTAACCTCTTCCACTCATCATCTGTCATAGTTGTGGGTTTTGCACTATCCCCCTGCAAAGGTCCATATAAATCTTTGCAATACAAGAGATCTTCCATTCTTGGTTTCCATATCATCCAATTATTTTCATTTAAACTAATTATGCGAGAAACATTACTGGTCTCCATGTTCAAATACAAAATTAAATCACTAGAACCCTGCTTTGATACTAGTTGATGGGGATATAATGCGGAATAACCTTTATATATGAACAAGTACTAGAAGACCATAATACGCAGCAGAATTAAATAGAAGCACAATCAAATGAAACACCAAGATATACGTGGAAAACCCCTCCAATGTGAAGGCTAAAAACCACGGGGCAAACTAGAGATAATCCACTATGAGAATAATGAATATACAAATCTCAATCTCTTGCCCTAAACCCTAGCAACAATCACAAGAGAATAACTGAGATGAGAACACTGCTAGATGATTGAGAACAGTCTCTCTGCGTTGTCCTTGTCTTCTTCCCTTTCTTTCTCTTTGCTTTTCTGTCCTTTTCTTCTCCTCTTTGGTGCTGCAAAGATTATTGCTTGTTGCCCTCGTTGCTGCCCTTTTATAGCCTCTTTTCTACTCCTAAAACGCAGCCATCACACCCCCCTAATGTTAATTAGGGTTAGGTTAAGAGGGGGTATGGGCTGTGGGCTGATTCAGCCCACATTGGGCTGAATTTGGCTGTCAGCCCAACATCAGTGACTGCTGAGCAACAGATATCGTCTTGTAATAATACATCAGTGCGATATCTCTCTTGCAGAAAGCAACGCAGTTAGAGAGCGAGAGAAGAGTCGACAAGCTCCGAAGGAACAAATCAGCTGCATGAGAAACTTAATCTTAAGTGCTCAGCTTTCATACAGAATATGGCAACCCGCAGCTTCTTTTTATTTTGCAAAAGAATGGAAAATTGCATATAAAAAATCAGTTCATGTTTGCTGGATGTCAGTTTCTATTCGGCTGAAATTATGTTAAAATAATATCATGCATATAAAAAATGGCTGATATATGTCGAGATGAATAGTAAATTTAATTAGAGAGGGAATTGAAGTTTTTTTGGGGATGAACATATGTCTAAAATAATTGTAATCTTGAGAGGCAGTGTGAGACAATGATAAAGATGGCAATGAAGGAGATTATATGAGTTATGAAAATAAAGTGTTAAAGATACATTAATAGGTTACTCCGTGTATGAATGTAGTAATCAAATACTAGTATTCTAGCTCTCATCTTAGCTCTATTAATAGGTGATATGATGATCAAGTCCAAATAGAATGATCAAGAAAAAGTCCAAGTATATACATACAGAGATGTTAAGAAGAAGAATTATTTAGGCCATCTATCTCATCCAGCTTCCAGAGTTTCAAAACAAGAAATAATATTTAGGCCGTCTATCTCATCTACAAGAAGTGAAAAGCACACCCAGTATTCGTTGCAAAGAACAGTTATTCAAATATGCAGGCAATGACTGTCAGAATGTTAAGATTAGATAAAATAAATGATAAAAATTAAAATTAAAATAAATATATGAGGGTGAGAAATTTTATTGAGATATAGTGGATTTTTTATTATTTTTTAAAAAATATATTTTATTTTTTGACTAATATAAATAGGTATTTTGGGATGAATCCAAAGCACTGCATATTTGAAAGTACTCCTAATTCCTTCCACTATTCTCTTTCTCTTTTCACTCAAATTTTACAAAAAGTCAATAAGGATGATATGAAGAGCCATAGAAGTGCGTCGATTAAAAAAGAAAGAAAGATCAGTAGATTAAAAGAAATATGATAGGCATTGGAGTATGTGTTTTTAATCAATTTCTTCCTATCGTCAAAGGTTAAAATTATCAATTTTGGATCGTTAAAATGAGAACTTTATTTATTTCATAAGGATTATAAAATTTGATAGAAAATTATTTTATTGAGCATGATCTATAGAGTCTTAATATTATTGAAGATCAAAAAGATCAAATGAATGAAAATATATAGAAAGATTCAAAAGCCCTCTGCATGCTACAATAAGCAATAGTTGAGTCTATATTTTTTTGAATTATGATAGCATCAACAGTAATAAAAGCCTAAAAAATATTAAGATATATATGTTCGTAGGCACATATAAGGTAAAATTTTTAAAGCTTTAAATTCTGCAACGTAAATTCGAAACTCCTATGATGAAATATTCTGAATCTATCACTAATTTTTTCTCAAAAGTCTATTATATTATGAATCAAATGAGATCGTATGATGAAAATCTAGAAGATCAAACTGTGATAAAAAAGGTTTATGGAGTTTATCTCCAAAATTTGATATGGTTTCAACTACTAGAAGAAACTAAAGATATAAATATATTATCTATTGATGAATTAGTGGGTTTACTTTTAGTTCATAAACAAAAAGTAAACGGATCTTCAAATGAAATTTTAGTATATGCTCCGAAGATAGATGAAAAGGACCAAAAGAAAATTTCAAAAATTAGATCACAAGGGAGAGATCAAAATAGTAGAGACCATGGACAATCAGGTGCTAAGGCAAGAGACGAGACCAATCAAATGAGATTTAGAGGAACTCTAATAAAGGTAACAAAGAAATCTGTCAATGTTTTTGCTAAAAAAATTAAATATATTGAAAAAATATTAGTACAAAAACAAAAATCCAAATATTCTATGCTCTTATTATAAAAAAATATGATCATCTTAAAAAGGATAGTTAGAAAAAATATCAAGAAATTTATCATAAAAAATAATAGTAAAAAAATAAAAAATATTTTCTTTATAGCATTCGATAAAGAATATTTTAAATCTGTTTGGTTTTTGGATAATGAATGTAGTAATCATATAATAGAAGATAAAAGTTTATTTCAAAGACTTGAAGATTCAATCAAATCTATAGTATATATGGGAAATGATAATAAGGATCAAGTGGAAAGAAAATGAACATTTGCTTTGAACACCAAATTTAATAAAAAAATTATTGATGATATGATGTTTATTTATAGTTTAAAACAAAATCTCATTAGTATATGTCAACTAATGAGAAAAGGCTATTATGTTATTTTTTATGATGAAAAATATTTGATTTATGATACAAAAATAGATAAATTGATAGCAGTTGTGAAGATAACAAAAAATAAAATGTTTCCCTTATTATTTTCGTATTTCTCCTTACATGCATTCATTGTTATTGTTACTAAGGAATCGATATTATATAATAAAAGCTATGATAACAAGCCTACAATTGAAAAGCTACAAGAACAAGAAAAGTCAATATGATTCGAAGAGACCAATGATAAAAAGGAAGGTGCAACTATTGATTCAAAAAGAAAGGAAGAGGATAAGGAGATAACTTTGGAAGAATATGAAAAAGATTAAGGAAGAGAAATGAAAGGCCTTCCTTACATTGAAGATTGAGAAGAGAAATGTCAAAATTGATAAGGAGTTATAGTCTATGCAGCAATTGTCTACTAAAAAGGAAAATGATCTTATCTTTGTTAAGCTGGGTTCTGATAAGGATTCAAGAAATAAAAAGAAAAATACTGATCATGATAAACAAAGTAAAAAATCATTAAGCTTCAATGAATTTCTAAAGCTAGCTTAAAAAGTTCTTAGATATATCAATAGAACTCTTAATTATTGCATTCGTTATGAGTAGGTAAAATATTTTAAGTTATATTCTTATACTGATAGTTATTAGACAAAGTACTTCAAGATTTGTGCTAAGCCTTCGTTCAAGTATAATTTTATGAATAAAAAAATAAAAATATATTGCTCTCTCAAGCTCTGCAATAGAGTATGTTATGACTACAAGTACAACATGTTAAATAATTTGACTTCGAATATTAGCATAAAAAATAAAAAACAAGATGCACTGATCAAAATCTACTATAACAACAAGTTTATTATTACAATGACGAAGAATCTATCTTTTATGGGTATTTCAAATACATTAAAATTTGATATTATTTTATTTGTAAACCAATTGATAAAGAAGAAATTCAAAGGGACTACTATGACATCGACAATTAACTTACCGATAATTTGACAAAAGTTTTGGTGAATTTTTTTTTTTCAAAAACAACTTTAAGTTACAACTATTTTGAATTAGGAGAGTATGATAAGATTAATTCAAATAGTTAGGATTAAATAAAATAAAAATAAAAAATAGATTAAAATAAATAGATGAGTGTGAGAATATTTGTTAAGATATAATAATTTTTTTATTATTTAAAAAATTTATACTTTACCTTTTGACTAATATAAATTAGTACTCATAGTTTCTTTTATTATTCTTTTCCTCTTGTGCGTAGAAACCTTGGTGAAACTATAAAAAGGATCAAAATTATATGCATGCATTTTGGTCCTTTGGTTTTGTTACCGTCTCCGTATTTGAATTGGCTGTGGAATCCAAAAGAATCCAGGGGTTGGTATAAGTTTAGTCACATGCAAGGGAAGACCAGTGCATGGGTCAAAGCAAGAATGGTGATTCTGCTAATGATGTTCGCCTATTAAGTGATGGCTAATAAAGAGATATTAATCTTTGAAGGAGTAAAGAGATGGTATACCGTCCTTCAATAACGATGTCATATAGATCCAACTGATAGTAGATAAGATTTTTTCAATTGTATGAGAAAATCTCACTGTTTTGTAGGGAAATCCTTCCTCTTATAAATAGGGAGAATATCTGAATGAGGAATATAGCTTTTTATACAATTTCTATCTTCTATCTTCTTCATTTAATTCTTTACATGGTATCAGAGCCACTTGCCTAAAGCAAGCTCTCTTCTCGCTGTTTGACTCCTCACCAACCTCATTAGCGGAGGTGTTCGAAGCCAACGCTGCCACTTTGCACTGGTAACTCTAGCACTACAGACTCTGGTGCTTCTTCCCTCACTAACGCTGCTGCTCTATCGTCGCTAGCTATAGGAAACCATCTCCATGCTATCGCTCCGATCTCCAGATCTAATTCCACTGAGACTCTGCTGTCAACCATCGAATCACTATTGGTAGATCTCCCTATCGCAGCCCTTGTTCACACCGGACTTCCCCTGTTTCGTTGGTCTGCTCGGTGGCCTGTTTTCTTTGCCGTCAACCAAATCACAGCTTCATTCACCACTACAAGTGTTCTCCTACCTAAGCTAGTGGTTTTCTTTGCGATCGCCTGTCATTTCCTCTGCCTCAATGCACCTCCAGCAACACTAATCACTAATCTGAAGCAAAAAAAGGCATTCTTCCTATTGGCTACAGGCTCATGACTGCGAAGGACAAGCCAAGGTTACCTCTATTCATGCTCCACGAGAGCTTCTTGATCTCCTCTTCAGCTTCCAAAAGCCTCTCCTTCAGTTGCAACTCTACGGCGCATCTTCTGCTTCTTCCTCTCTATGCTAGTTCCTGTAGACCGTCGGAGCGACGACCAATTCTTCATGGTCATCCTCACTCTAGCGGTCACCTCCTGCCATAGCCTTGCAACCGCTTCCCGGCCAGAGTCCACTACCTCCCCTTGGGTCGTAGTTGCGGCCGTAACCACAACCACTCGACCATCCCTCCTTACGATGACGTCTCCACCCCTCAATCACACCATAATAGCTTCATCCCAAACAATACTTGGTGAATAGCGATTGTCATCTTCTCTTGCTGCCACTGTCTATTCACTGCAGCCTAACGCAGCACTTGCGACTGTTGGAATTAGATCGCACCTATCGCCATAGCCATTCGCTGCAGCCTAACGCAGCACTTGTGGCTACTGGTATCAGATTGCACCCACCACTGCAATAGTAGAGATTGAGACAACGATGAATATCAAGCCCTAACATCCTATCTCTCAGCTTGTGTTATACAACACCTCAAGTCACTCCCGCATACTCCTAAACTAGTTAACTCTACCGAATGCAAACATCGACATATAGTTGAAACTGGCCTTACACTTCTACATCAGGCCTCCATGCCTTCAACCTTTTGGACAACAACATTTCAAACTACAGTCTACCTTATTAATTGAATGCTTATGTCAGTCCTACAATACCAGTCCCCATTTGAAACATTATTTCATAAACCTCCAAACCTTTATAAACTCAAAGTATTTGGCTATCTATGTTATCCATGGTTGCATCTCTATACCTCCCATAAGATAACATCAAGATCTAAGCTTTGCATCTTTATAGAATACTCTCTTGAACATAATGCTTTCCGATGTTATAATCCCCACACTCACAAAGTCTTTATATCACGTCACATTATTTTTGTTGAGTCTATCTTTCCTTCCTAAAATCATGAGTCTCCTGCCATGCGAACCACTCCAATAAACATTCCTCACTAGAGTATACCTTCAATCCAATCGGACGAGCCTCCCATGACATCGTCCAGTTCCTCCCCTCAGGATCCATACTCTATTACTACTCCAGTTCAGTAATTGTCTATTCCCTCTAGTACTACTCCACTCATTTCTTCTCAAATTGATGAGGTAATACATTCAAAAATATAACCATTGTTTTTACCTTCTTCTAGACCAAGTGACACTGAGGTACCTCAACCTGACCCGGCCTGTGTCAATGAGTCTCCAACACTTATTCCTACATCACAACCTCATAATCTTGTAGCCTCCAAACATCCTATGACAACACGCTCCAAGAGTGGTATTTTTAAACTACGTCAAGTCCTTGACTTATATGTTATCACAGAATTCTCATCTAATACCATTGAACCCACCACTTTTACTCATGCTAAAAAATCTCTACACTGGCGTAATGCCATGTGTGAGAAATATGGTGCCCTCCTCCATAACTCAACATGAAACCTAGTACCCTTTTATCATACACAAAACATTATCGGGTGTAAGTAGGTCTTTCGAATTAAGCGGAACCCAAATGAATCTGTTGCCCGATATAAAGCACTTCTCATCGCCAAAGGGTTTCATCAATGACCTGGAGTTGATTTCACTAAGACATTTAGTCCCATTGTTAAGCCCACAATAATCCGTCTTATCCTAAGTCTGGCTACCACTAAAGGCTTGTAATTACGACAATTGGATGTTAATAATGCCTTTTTACAGGGGACTCTAACCGAAGATGTTTTTATACAACAACCTCCTGGTTTCATTCATCCTTAGTATCCAAGATATGTTTGCAAACTTCATAAAGCTATTTATAGACTTTATCAGGCTCCAAGAGCTTGATACACTGAACTTGGCTCATTTTTTACTTCAGTTGGCTTTATCAACTCCAAGTCCGATACCTCGTTATTTCTACGATAACAACATGGAGGCACAATATATATTCTGGTGTATGTGGATGACATTATTATCATAAGCAATAATCCTATAAAGATCCAAGCATTTATCAAGTAATTGGTGGATCGATTCTCTTTTAAAGATCTAGGAACCTTGAATTACTTTCTGGGTATAGAAGCAACATACACATTTTCAAGTCTCTTCCTCTCACAAAGAAAGTACATTCAAGATTTATTATCAAAGACAAATATGCAGGACGCAAATGTGGTTACAACTCCCCACTCTACTAGTGAATCTCTCAAATTATCTAATGCAAGTCCTACTACGGAACCCACTTAATATCGACAAATAGTTGGCTCTTTGCAGTACTTAGCTGTCACCCGTCTAAACATCTCATTTGCCGTTAATAAATTATCACAATTTATGCAGTAGCCATCTACTATGCACTGGTCTGCAGTCAAACGAATCCTACGATATCTTAAAGGGACCCTCAATCATGATCTCTTTCTCCGCAAATACTCTCTACTTCATCTTCATGCCTTTGCCGATGCTGATTGGGTAGGCAACTGTGATGATAAAACATCTATATTAGGGCATATTATCTTCCTTGGAGCTAATCCAATCAGTTTGATTTCTAAGAAACAAAAGACAATCGCACGGTCTACAACTGAAGCTGAATACCATGTCATCGCCATTGCCACTACAAGACTCAATTGGGTCATAAATCTGCTTAAGGAACTCAACGTCAATTCCACCCCTATTTCTACAATATATTGTGATAATATCGGAGCTATCTATCTATGCGCCAATCCGGTGTTTCACTCCCGCATAAAACATATTGCTATCGACTTCCACTTCGTGCGAGATCAAGTCGTCCGATGTCAACTACATGTTTCTCATGTATATATGACTGATCAATTAGCAGATTTACTCACAAAGCCTCTTGCTCGTAAACTCTTTGTATTGTATCGGTCCAAGATCGGTATCCTTGATAGGAGCACCATCTTGCGGGGTTATGATAGCAAATAAGATTTTTCTAACTGTATGAGGAAATCTCACTACTTTGTTGAGGAAAATTCTCTCTCATAACCTATATAAATAGGGAGAATATCTTAATGAGGAATATAACTTCTTCTACTATTTTTATGTTCTATTTTCTTCGTTTAATTCTTTACACCAACTATTATGGATAAGTTTCATGAATCCTTTTTTTTTTCTTATTACTGAGATTTGTATAAAACAATAATTTTTAGGTTTTTTTTTTACCTCGGATACTAATACTAATCGGCTCATATGTTATTGTCATTTTAAACTATTATTTCTTAATTTATTCTTTATCAAATATATATATATTCTTTTAAATAAAAAATCCTATACATTCATCGTATCATCTTTATAGTGTTCCATAGCATCTATAAAGTTCTTAAAGCCCTGCTCAACACCAACACCAAAAGCTCGTTAAGCCGTGGGTGCCAACCGGTGGATGAAGACCATCATGGTTGCTGTGAGGAAAACAAGCAACTATGCAAGGAACATGGGCTTTTCTTCTTCATCTCCTCTTTACTTGCTCCAACGCAGATTGCTGAGTTTTGATATTATTCTTTCACTGCTGTTAACATGTTCTAATGTGCTTGTTGCAACTACATGGTTGAGAATTTTGCAAAACTAGTTCAAAGACTCTTCTTCAAACATGGCTACATGATTGAGAAGATCAACACTACTTTTTGGATTAATTCCCTGATATGGACTCTTTGATGATGATTCAGGATAGGATTTCTTATGGAACAATCAGGTTCTTCGTTGACAAAGATGCAAGTTGATGATGGGACTAAGGAAGTTAATAAGTTCAATTTAATTTCGTCTCTCATGAGAGAAATCTTATTGATTATAATAACGAGGAATTGACTGAAGAGCTTCCAATAGCTTTAAAAGTTAGGGTAGTTTTATTATTAATTTTAGTTAAAATATTTTATTATAGTGTCAGTCAGTTCATTAAATTAATAAGAATGTTATCATAAGACCAAATCAAAAGGTCTGTTTGTTGTCAGTCATTAGGTCGAGCCGTTACTAATTAAGCTTGTCAAGAATGACTCGTTCGTTATAACGACGTGCCTCCCATTCTTGCATTAAGAATGACTCCTCCCTCTCCTCTGTCACCCTCTCCTTCCCCATCTCTTCCTTTCTTCTTAGACCTCAAGATCTTCCTCAGCTGCAGGCCTTATCGGTCTCCGAAGGTACTCCTACCCCCACAACAGCACTGGCTGCCCCTTCAGAAAAGCACAACGCTCTCAACGCCGCCGACCAGCCTGGGCATCTGCAACGTCACCCAAGGCACAACGAAGATATCGGCGAGAGCTCGTCGCCTGGTGATCCATATGCAGCCGGGCCATCAGCCTTGGAAAGGAAGCTACACGCCTGCCAGGAGGAAGTCCGCAGCATGAACGTGCAGATTCACAGGATGCGCTACCGCATCTCGATGAGGAAGGTAGCCGAGGAATGGTACCCGGTTCGTTCGTCTTGTTCCTGCCATGTCCCTCTTCCTTCTCCCCTTTTCCAGCTCCTGTTCTCCGTTGATGATGTCTTGCTGTAGACGGAAAGGCGCAGTAACGAAGACCGGTTGTGGTTGTGCAAGAAGAGGACGGCGGATCTGGAAAAGCAGCACAAGAGGCTGCTTGCCGAAACCAAAGCTTCTCAATCACAGGTATGAGATGCATCTTCCCACATGTTGTGGATCTTGAGGGCGATGAACTATTCTGTCTTTCTTCTGCATTCTCATCTTTCTCTTTGCTTTGCGGGCATCATTATAGTATTTGGCAAGATAAGCTGAGTGCCAAGCTTCGACTACTAAGAGATCGTTTGGTGATGAGGGCAGCAATCTTAGCGTTGCACAATGATGCTCTCTTGTGGAGAGAGAGAGAGAGAATAGATGGGTAACAATCTAATAGAGGAGGTTATTCTGACAAGTACCACACAAGACAAATGTTCTTTGTAGTAAGGGATACATCAATTTTTGATATGAATAATATTTTCATTCCAGTGCAGTATAATTTCTGATATGAATAATATTAGACTACTGTCTGGTTGAATATGAACTCAATATGATCATGGACAATATAAGTGTGTTTATGCTTTCCTTGTTGATGTTAGAAGAGCTAAATATAGATACTAGTAGTAAATCTTGAATGGCCGCAACAGTACTGCTTTCGTTCTTCTGTTTTGCTTCATGTGTTTTCTTTTGGTTTCTCAAAATCTGTTCACCAACTGAGATATCTTTGATCGATTAGATTGCAAAACTGAAATCTAAGATCGAATCGCTGAAGAAGGCAAGACCAGCTGAGCCCTAAGCCATCAGAAAGCTGACACAGAGGTATCAAATTAGCTGCTTTTGTTAAACTCATAAGCATTATATATACTTAATCTTTATGATTGGCAGTGACTGATCAACATTAATTCATTGTCAGATCGTCCGTTGGCAACTTCCAGAGCAATCTGAACTTTTATATTGGATTGGCAATCATCAAAACCTTTCTTTGCCTATTTCTAGTTTACATGTACTAGTTTTGGATGACATAGCAGCGTTGCGAACAGAAGCAGCTGATTCAGATGGTAATGACATTGTTAGGTCAGAGTGAGAAAGCCACAGAGTGTCAGTGCAATGTTAAACTGATGCTTTATCTTAGAGAGGACATGTTACTACTACGTATTGTTAAAAGTACTTCGGAACTGAGATTTGACTTTGACTAAATGAGACTTTTGTTTGCCAAGTTTGCTTCTCCAACTGTGATTTATATCTGGAAACATGTTTTTAACAGCTTTTTTCGCCAACAAGTTTGGTAGAGAAATCTGAATCAGATTTCACGTGTATATTTCTACATACAAACATGCATCTAATCTATTCGATGACAAGCTAAACATTTTTAGTTACCTCCTATTATCAGACAAAACAATTAACTTACCTTAAATTTTCGATCACTATTGTTGCATTTGAAACCTATGGATGATAGACCGAATAAAAAAAAACAAGTGAAACTTTAATCGATCGGGCAATACTCTTTTTTTTATTTTTATTTTATCCTTTTTATGTCGTAGGTGCTTATGCACTAATATCATGTTAGATTTTTTATGAATGCCACTGTATTTAAAAATGAACAAATTTCTCAGAAGAAACTCCATTTTTTTTTCCTTTTTCTTACCTTCGTGCGTGTAATAGATCCTACTAGTAGCTATCAATATATATTGGCCTCATTGAAACAGAGTTCTTTTACTATGCTTCCAAGGATCTTGTGATGCTGATTCCTCTAGTAACAATAGTTAGCAAATGGAATGCAGAACCTGTCCATCTCCATGCATCAGATAAGTTAAATTTGATAATAATACATTCATGGGATATTTATAAGTTAATCTTAGTCTTACTCACTTTTAATATTGGACTAATCGAGATAGTCATTTATTGCTTTTCATTCATAGGTAGTTATTTATTGCTTTGACCCCTCATCATACCAAAATATTCGATCGGCTTTGATACCAAATATCATAACCCGAATCTGATGGGCTAATTAATCTATTAATTTTAAATTTTTTATAGTGATTTCTTCTAACCGATAATAGCGAGCGGGTATTTAACTTGTATGATAGTTGGTTTAATCATGGGGTTATGGTTAATATTGTTATCTTATAATTTGGTGGGGCGTTTCATTGGACATGTTGGGCTAATGAGACATCCAATTAATATTGAGTTAGCGATGACATGATATTGAATTGTCTGTGTTAGATTTTTGTTAACAGTAGTAAACATGATACTACTAGACTGGGCGGTGGTAACGCCTAGTGTCAGTGCTGCAGGCGGTGGTACCACCTAGCACAAGCGGTGGTACCGTTAGGACCCGAAAAACCCGGGATCAGACCTTTTTTGGCTCCATTTTTGAAGTCAATTGAGGTCTATAAATACTCTAGTTATTTCTGCATAAAGTAGCAAGAATTGAGCATAAAATTAAGTTGAAAAAGGGGGAAAAATACTTGAGAAAAAATTGGTATACTCTCTTAGGATTTAGGATCACTTCTTCTTAATATTTAGAAGTTTGTCTAAAGGGAGAAGTGAGGTCTAAAAAGAGAGATTTGTAAGGGTTGTCTCCTAAACCCGTAAAAAGGAGGAAGAGTGTAAAAGGGTAGTTGATCTTCGCCCATTGAAGGAAGATCGTTAGTGGATGCCGGTGGCCTCAACGGAAGAGAAATCGGTGGAATAGATGTAGGTCATGACGATCAAACCACTATAAAAATCTAGTTTGCATTTCTATTTGTGCAATTTACCTTACTGCAAACTTCCTTACTTGCTTTGCTTTCTCATTACACTTTTACGAATGCTTTCAAGTTTAATATCTTTCCGAAACGGGTTTAATCGAAACGAAGATTTTCGAACCGATGACGTTTTTATTCATTGCACTAATTCACCCCCCTTCTTAGTGTCGACTCATTCCTAACAGTTGGTATCCGAGACATATTCTTTCTCGTTTAGTTTAATAACCAAGAGAAATGACTCTTTTTGACTTTCAAGAGGGTCACTCTCTCATTCATTCTCCCATATTCAAGAGGATGGACTACACAAATTGGAAAACTCGAATGAGAGCTTTCTTGCTTTCGTTAAATCTCGATTTATGGAATATAGTCGAATTTGGTTTTGAGAAGTCTTCCAAACCAATGAACGAATGGAATATTTTGAAAAAAAAGCTCTTTTTGACTTTCAGAGGGTCACTCTCTCATTCTTCTCCCATATTCAAGAGGATGGACTACACAAATTGGAAAACTCGAATGAGAGCTTTCTTGCTTTCGTTAAATCTCGATTTATGGAATATAGTCGAATTTGGTTTTGAGAAGTCTTCCAAACCAATGAACGAATGGAATATTTGAAAAAAAAAGATTTTCTATTTAAATGCCAAGGCTATGAATGTCTTGTTTTGTGCCTTAGACAAAAATGAATTTAATCATGCTTCTATTTGTGAAACCACTTTCAATATTTGGCATACTCTTGAAACCACACATGAAGGCACGAGTAGAGTAAAAGATTCTAAAGTCAATCTTTTAATGCATGATTTTGAATAATTTCGAATGAAGCCAAGCGAAACCATTGTTGACATGTATACTCGTTTTATGGATGTCATCAATGGCTTAAAAGTTCTTAGCAAATATTTTTCGAATCTTGAACTTGTTAATAAAGCTTTACGATCTCTTTCTAAAAATTAGGATCCTAAAGTAATGGCTATTCAAGAGGATGGACTACACAAATTGGAAAACTCGAATGAGAGCTTTCTTGCTTTCGTTAAATCTCGATTTATGGAATATAGTCGAATTTGGTTTTGAGAAGTCTTCCAAACCAATGAACGAATGGAATATTTTGAAAAAAAAGATTTTCTATTTAAATGCCAAGGCTATGAATGTCTTGTTTTGTGCCTTAGACAAAAATGAATTTAATCATGCTTCTATTTGTGAAACCACTTTCAATATTTGGCATACTCTTGAAACCACACATGAAGGCACGAGTAGAGTAAAAGATTCTAAAGTCAATCTTTTAATGCATGATTTTGAATAATTTCGAATGAAGCCAAGCGAAACCATTGTTGACATGTATACTCGTTTTATGGATGTCATCAATGGCTTAAAAGTTCTTAGCAAATATTTTTCGAATCTTGAACTTGTTAATAAAGCTTTACGATCTCTTTCTAAAAATTAGGATCCTAAAGTAATGGCTATTCAAGAGGCCAAGGATTTGAATTTTAATTTTCCTCTCAAAGAACTTATCAAATCTTTGATGACCTACGAAATGACTTATGTGGCACATGACGAACTTGAGAATAACCTTCTAAAGGACAGGAAGGATTTGACACTTAGAACAAATGAAGACCACTAAGCGAAAGCTCAAGTGATGATAACTTTGAACTCGTAACTATAAAGCTTAAAAAATTCTTAAAACAAGAATCAAAGGATAAAACTAAACCTAAAAGGAAGAAGCTACAAAAGAAGATGAAATCACTCCAGGTGACTTGGGATGAATCGAGTTCATCCGATTATGAAGAAAAAACCAACAAAGGTGAGGTGGCAAACTATGCCTTAACGGCATTCGACAGTGAGGTAACCAAAATCCCTTTATTTTATTTTGAAATTATATGATGCGTTTCATGAGTTATTTTAAATTGGTTAGTAAAAATTATAAAAAATATATTATGCTTCTTTTTATTTTGAAAAAATGATCATGAAAATTACATGTTTTATGATAAAGGAATAAAATTTTAGATTTAAATCTAATGATTAATCCTATGTATGTTGTTAAGAAGAAATAATATGTATCTTGATGATTTTTGATTTTGATTGAAAATGCTTTATGTCCAATGAAACCATGCTTGATGTCTTAATAAAAATATTAAGAGGTTTGATACCATGCTTAATGAGTTTATATTTCAAAATTATGATGATGATTCTTGTAAATTATGGCTTATCGATCTTTGCCATAATGAAAGTTGCTTTTTCGGTTTTAAACATGATACATATTTTGATTTGGCATAAATGACAAAGGCATGCTTGTATGAAATAAAAAGGAAATACATTTTTCTTGAAAACTTCTCAATCCCCATCTTATTGAGTTTTCAAAAAGAGATTGATGAATCTATTTGTATGAATCTCTTGGACTATGAAAGTGATTTTGATGATTTGAATTTAATGGGTTTTATCAAAATCATGATCTTGACTTCTCGAGATTTATAACTTGAAATCATTTATGAATCAAGATATCTTATATGTTTTTGTATCATTCCTTCTCATTGAGAATTATTTAGTTGAATCATTCACAATTGATCTTTCTTGATTTTTCATCCTTCATTTCATAATTTTCATATAATAACTTTGTATTTATGTGATACTTAGAGCATTAATGTAAGAAGGAAATGAATTGCACCATTATAAAATTCTCCTCTTCTTCTTTCTTGTTTAAAATGAAAAAAGGGGAGAAAAAAAATCACTAGCATATCAAGAGATTAATAAATCTATTTATGTTATTTTGAATATCTTAAAAATGATTTTGATGATTAGAATATTTGAATCTAAATGAGATTTTTCCAATCAAATCATAAACCTTCTCTTGATTTCTTAACTTGAGATTTACTTTTATTCCCGCATGATTCTAGCATTTTGATAAAATTTTCTATATGAACAATATCTTTTGGTATTTAAATAATCTTTGATATTATATCTTTCATGCCATGATACTCCCTTGTGTTAAGATCGAGTCGGTACTAAGAGAGGAGGTGAATTAGTGCAGCGATAAAAATCACGTTAGTTTAAAATTTCGTTTTGATTAAACCCATTTCAGAAAGATATTAACTTAAAAGCGGAAGGGAGCA
>CM017189.1:400100-407600 GCA_004837865.1 Musa balbisiana | reverse complement strand
TTTCTGTATGTCCCTAATTTCAAAAAATATTAATTATTTAAAGGTTAATTGATTATTATATCTAGTAGTCCTACATGATAATGATTTACACATATGATGTATGATGTGTGAACGGATGATCATGGACCATGTGATGTGTATACTTACGATTATTATTATTGGGGCTTACGAGCCTCCATTTTATTTTTCGTTTATTGTCGGGCCTACGTGCCTATAATTAAGTTGTAATCACATAAGGAGGCACAGCGGGAGCATGGATGTCATAGCGGGACTTGCGAGACAAACGATCGCGATGCATGTTGATGCGTCGAGATGCCAACGGAACCGACAAGGATGAGATAGACGCTCACAAGGCATGAAGATATACTGCTACACACATAGATTATGATGTGAGTAATTAGGCCCACTGGCTCGGGCCTGATCAGTTATATATATATATATATATATATATATATATATATATATATATATATATATATATATATATATATATATATATATATATATATATATATATATATATATATATATATATATATATATATATATATATATATATATATATATATATATATATATATATATATATATATATATATATATATATATATATATATATATATATATATATATATATATATATATATATATATATATATATATATATATATATATATATATATATATATATATATATATATATATATATATATATATATATATATATATATATATATATATATATATATATATATATATATATATATATATATATATATATATATATATATATATATATATATATATATATATATATATATATATATATATATATATATATATATATATATATATATATATATATATATATATATATATATATATATATATATATATATATATATATATATATATATATATATATATTGCATGTGATGTAGATATATATATTAAATATGTATGTGTGTGACATATAATATTAGGAGACTAAATCAAAGAAACCCCTCTCTTGATAATATTAAGTCGGTAAATATGAAGCAATTAGATTGATCCACGTGGCGTTCCATCATTATAGGTAGGGACCGATTCTTGATGTAGGTTGAGTTGGTCGAGTCCCTTGAGGCTCACCTATATCGTGATTCGCTATCTTGCCTATGACATAGAGATGTCACTGGTGACTTGAGGACATTGTATGGTTGGTCGAGTCCCTCGAGGGTATATCATCAAATCAGAATCATCTTGTAACGATGGTGTTGAGTTAACCGAACATTATGGTTGGTCAAGTCCCTCGAGACCATGGTGATTCAAAGGCCGAACAGGATGGGAATCATAAGGAGTTGTGATCGGCAAGAGTTGCCTACCTTTCGGGCTTAATATGATTGGTCGAGTCCCTCGAGGTTACACTAAGACGCTGATTGGATCCTGATCCCCACTAGAAGTCTACCAGAGACTTCCGTTTCATGTGCTAAGGGTGTCGCGTGACTCGTCAGTAAAATAGTGGGAGCATATTAAGATAGAAGTTCATATCTTGATTGCTTATTTTTTTGTAAAATCTGCATGTTATTTATTTCTGCTGCATCTTTATTTTAAAAAAATATCGCTTTCAAATCTTTTACGTGACATACTTGATATCAACCACCTCACTAGTTCAAATTATATGGATTGGCTCCGCAACTTGAGAATTGTTCTCACGGCAGAGAAAATCATGTATGTCTTTGATATAGTGATGCCTATGCCCAAGGAAGGTGTAAGTGAGAATGAGATTGCTCGTTACGTAAAGTACATTGATAACTCCACTCTTGCTTACTATTACATGTTGGGCTCCATGACTCCTAAGTTATAGAGACATCATGAAAAGATGGATGCTAGATCCATTCTCCTACATGTCTGTAAACTGTTTGAGGAACAGGGAATGACTTAACGATATGAGATATCCAAGAGCCTATTCTATGCTAGGATGATTGAGAGGACATCGGTTCAGAACCATATCCTAAAGATGATTGAGTGGATAAATAAACTCACAAGTCTAGGAATGGTCCTAGAAGATAACTTGTGTGTGGATCTTGTGCTTCAATCCCTACCAGATTCCTTTTCACACTTTATAATGAATTTTAATATTAACATGTTTGAGGTGACTCTCCCGGAGCTCCTCAATATGTTAAGGGAGGCAGAGAGTAATATCAAGAAAGAGAAGCCAATTCTCTACACTAGTGAGACTAGAAAGAAAAGGAAAGCAGAAAAGTCCCTTAAGAAGTGCAAGGGCAAGGGCAGACCAGGTAAAGCAAAGGTTGCAAAGAAAGATCCGGCAAAGGATAAATGCCAGTGCTTCCACTACAGAAAAGATGGGCACTGGAAGAGGAATTGCAAAGAGTACCTTGTAGAGAGTGTGAAATAGAAGCTTGGAAAAGCTTCAGGTACATTCATGATCAGTCTCTATTTGTTAGACTCTTATGATAACACATGGGTATTGGATACCGGTAATGCTTATCATATTTGCAATTTGTTGCAGGTTCTAGCAAGGCCTAGGAGATTGGCGAGAGGCGAGATGGACCTCAAGATGGGCAATGGAGCAAAAGTTGCCATAGTAGCTATTGGCGAGGTCACCCTACATCTACCTGGTGGAGCTAATATTGCATTGGATGCTTGTTATTTTATTCCTTTTATTATCAAAAATATTATTTCCATTTCATGTTTGACAATTAGTGGATATAAATTAGTTTTTGAAAACAATGGTTGTTCAATATTATTAGATGATAAGATCATCACGAGAGGAACATTACATAGTTGTTTGTTTATGCTGGACACTACTAAACATATCATAAATGTAAGTGTGTCTAAAAGGAAACGAGATGAGGTGAATAGTGCATACTTATGGCATTGTAGGCTAGGTCACATTCATGAGGGAATGATTCAAAAGTTGCTAAAGGATGGATATCTCGATCCATTCGACTATGAGTCATTTGCAACTTGCAAGAGTTGTGGAAAGCTGACCAACTCTCCATTTAGTGGAACTGGAGAAAAAACCACTAAGCTACTAGAACTCATACATAGTGATGTATATGAACCTATGTTAACTCATGTCATTGGTGGTTACTCCTACTTCATTACCTTTATTGATGATTTCTCAAGGTATGGATAAGTGTATTTAATGAAGTACAAGTCTGAGGCCTTTGAGAAATTCAGAGGGAATAAGAATGAAGTAGAGAATCAGATTAGAAAGAGTATCAAGACTCTTCGATTAGATCGAGGAGGTGAGTACTTAAGTACAGAGTTTACCTAGTTCCTCAAGGACTATGAGATTCTATCCTAATGGACACCTCCTTATACACCTGAGCTCAAAGGTATATCTAAAAGGAGGAATCGTATGCTATTAGACATGGTACGGTCTATGATGAGTTTTGTTGACCTACCCATCTCATTCTGAGGATATACCCTAGAGATCGAAGCTTACCTTTTGAAAAGAGTTTCAACTAAGTTAGTAGTGTCTATACCATATTAGATATAGAAAGGGAAGAAGCCCAATCTTAAGGTTGTTAAGATTTGGGGCTGCCTTGCCTACGTTAAAAGACACAACCCTGATAAGTTGGAATCAAGGACGAAGCGGTGCAAGTTTGTGGGATACCCTAAGGAAACTTGTGGGTATTATTTCTATAATCTCGAGGATCAAAAGGTCTTTGTAGCTAAGAGAACGATGTTCCTTGAGAAGGAACATATTCTTGGCGGAGATAGTGGGAGCATGATAGAATTGAGTGAGGTTGGAGAACCTAGCTCAAGCACCACTCTACAGCTCGAGTCTGTTCAAGTACCTAACACACAAGTTCTAACTTTACATAGGTCCGGTAGAGTATCTCATCCTCCTAAGAGATATGTGGAACATATTGGAGGAGAGGATATTGAGAATATTGATTCTCAGACCTGCGAGGAAGCTATTATTGCTAGTCATATATGCCCTCCAAGCCAATCACGTGAGTGATAGTATGTGTGACTTAGACATGAAATCTCTTTGCTTATTATATTTTGGCATTTATCACTTTATATTGACTATTGCATATATGCATGTATATATTGTGATGTCCTTGAATTTGTACAATGGGAATCAGATCGTGATAAGATCACAATAATAGGTCCGATTCATCTTTAAACGCAAATTCTAAATAATCCCGGTCATAGGTTACTTGAGAGGGACATCGAGATAACCAAACAGACAGGTGTGCTATATACCTGTCCATATGATGGATGCAGTTGGTCTCACAGCTACTCATGTGGGGACACTAGGGACATAGTACAGGTGCTCAATGGAGAATAAGTTCACTAATTGATTCGCTTACGGAATGCTGGATGGTTGATGATGCCTTATTATCAGACAGTGATTCCGTTGTCCCAGTAGTATATCTGGTCCTTAGACTTGAGACACAAAGGATGTCTTGTATGAGTGCTCCATTCTTTGATACTAGACTTATAGGTTTGGATGTTCCTGATCTAGTACAGCTGGTCATTGGGAGTGGCAGTCGATCTTATAAGGGCTATTAAGTGTCGATAAAGGATCATCCACTCGCGGTGTCATAAGAAGAATATCTCATGTGTTCTTGCTCAAACAAATCCTAGCTAGGGTCATTCAGATTGAGAGAGAAAGAGTTCTCCGGTAGAATCCGATTAGAGTGAGACTTGAGCAGAAACTGTATGGGTCTGACAACACCATACCTGATATTCGGTCTTTGGGATATTAGATGGATGAGAGACTATAGGTACATAGTAATCGAGGACAGACAGGTCCAATGGATTGGATTCCCCTGTATTTTCTAGGGACTATGGCGTAGTGGCCTAGTACGTCCATAGTCGATGAGTCGAGTGAATTATTATGGAGATAATAATTCACTAAGCTAGAAGTAGTTCTGATAGGTATGACTCATGACCAGCTCGATATTGGGCCTAGAGGGTCATACACATATGGTAGGTGTTGCGATGAATAGAGGTTCAGATATGAGATATCCATCAGAGCCCTTGTCTTATTGGATATCCAATAAGCCCCTAAATTATTAGATCCTATGGATGAGATCCAATAAGAGCCTATGAGAGATTATTGGATAGAGATCCACTAATCTAAGAGGCTTGGATAATTGGATGCAGATCCAATACCCAATAAGGGGGGATCCATTAGGGTTTGATAGGGGACCTCTATAAATAGGAGGGATTCAGTGGTTCATAGGCTAAAGCCTTTGTTTGCCTCTCCTATTCTCCTCCCCCTCTCCACCTCAGAGTAGGCCTGGAGTTTTTTAGGAGCGTTGTTGCAGCCCTACTGTATGGATCACCGCTAGAGAGGAGAATGCTTGACCTCCTTCACCCTCTACTAGAGATCTATAAGAAAACAAGGATATACAATCTCCCTAGGTAGCACAATCTATTCTATACGCAGTTTGTTACGTGGATTTTTTACGCACTAATCTTCGCACAACGACGAATATATCTTTGGGAATAGGGGATTTTATTTTCTTGTTCTTTCGCTGCACATATAATATCACACTCAAGATTTTCTAACAATGGTATCAGAGTTAGGTTGTTCGTGCGGTGGATTGGTTTTGAACTATGTGTGTTATGTTTTTGGAGAAACTTTTAATGTCAAAATCGTTGACGCAAAAGAAAGGAAGGGTAGCAATAGTTGTTGCCCTCGATCTGCATGCCTGAAGCCACCTACAAGGGTAGCCGTAGCCAGGTAGCACAACGCCAGCACATGCGCAAGCGTTGAGCCTGCAGCAACCGGCCGGCAGGGCTAGCAGTCCGCGGGCAGAGGCGCTGTAGGGCAACGGTGCTTGCGGCTGCTTCTCCCGTGGGGTGAGGTGCCATAGAGCAAAACCACCCGTGAAGGCGGTGGCGCCCGCGTGGGCGTTCACCTGTAGGGGCAGCGCCGCTAGCGGGCGTGCCGCCCGCAGGCGAGGGTAGTGCCCCGCCCTCCGTCGCACAACCTACCACCGGCGGGTGGTGGGGGCGGCAACGACTGCACAGGGGAAAGGAATAAAGGGGCTTAGGGTTTTTTGGGCAAAAGATAGTTTTGCTCCTCGAAATTTAAGAAATTCTAGTTCTGTCCTTTTATCCAAATTATGAAAATACCCCCTTAGAATTCAAAAATTCCCTACATATCTTTGATTTTAAAAGTATTAATTAATTAAAAGATTTAATTGATTATTATTATTTATTATTATCTAGTAGTCCTATATGATAATGATTTATACATGTGATATATGATGTGTGGACGGATGATCATAGACCGTGTGATGTGTATACTTGTGATTATTATTATTAGGGCCTACGAGCCTCTATTATATTTCTCGTTTTTTATCGGGGAGGCGCAGCGGGAGTGTGGATGCGATAGCGGGACCCAAGAGATGGACGATCCTGATGCATGGAGATGCATCGAGACGTCAAGGGAACCGACTAGGATGAGATGGACGATCACAGGGCATGGAGATGCACCATTGCACACATAGATCTTGATATGAGTGATTAAGCCTATTGGCTCGGGCCTGATCACATTAGGCTATGGTCCATGATCATCTAGTGTGATTGTTTTTTATACCTACTAGATATATATATATATATTTGTATGCGATATAGATATATATTAAATATGTATATGTGTGACATGTCATATTAGGAGACCAAATCATAGAAACCCCTCTCTCGACAATATTAAGTCGGTAAACGTGAGGCAATTAGATTGACCTACGTGGCCTTCCATCGTTATATGTAGGAACCGATTCCTGGTGTAGGTTGAGTTGGTTAAGTCCCTCGAGGCTCACCTATATCGTGATTCGCTATCTTGCCTACGACATAGAGATGTCACCGGTGACCTGAGGACATGGTATACTTGGTCGAGTCCCTCGAGGGTATATCATCAAATCAATCTTATCTTATAATGATGGTGTTGGCTTAACCGAATATCATGGTTGGTTGAGTCCCTTGAGACCATGGTGAGGCCGAACAAGACGGGAATCATAAGGAGTTGTGATCGGCAAGAGTTGCCTACCTTTTGGGCTTAGTGTGATTGGTCAAGTCCCTCGAGGTTACACTAAGATGTTGATTGAATCCTAATCCCCACTAGAAGCCTACCGGAGACTTCCGTTTCACGTGCTGAGGGTGTCGCGTGACTCACTAGTAAAATGGTGGGAGCAGATTAAGATAGAAGTCCATATCTTGATTATTTATTTTTTACAAAATTTGCATATTATTCATTTTTGCTGCATCTTTATTTTTTAAAATGTCACATTCAAATCCCTTACATGACATACTTGATGTCAACTGCCTCACTAGTCCAAATTATACGAATTAGCTCCATAACTTGAGAATTATTCTCAGGTGGAGAAAATCGCGTACGTCCTTAATATAGTGATGCCTACGCTCGAGGAAGGGGCAAGCGAGGATGAGATCACTCGCTATGTGAAGTACATTAATTACTCCACTCTTGCTCAGTGTTACATGTTGGGCTCTATGACTCCTGAGTTACAA
>CM017189.1:380000-400000 GCA_004837865.1 Musa balbisiana | reverse complement strand
GCTTATCTCTGAACATATGGATTTGTTGAGACATCGGAGTAGAGCATTGACTCATCATCAAAATCCGAGATTCAACAATCTCCCCCTTTTTGATGATGACAATCAATTGATAACGGAGTTAACTTTAACTCCCCCTATCTATATGCCATACTCAAGATAAGTCATTTTTGAATTCAAAGCCTTTGAATTCAAGAGACATATTGATAAGTTAAGATTGTTTAACCTTATCAATACTTCCATCATGATTCCTATCATGATGTATCTCTCTGAAAATGATGTCAAGGCTTGACATCCATTTTCAAGTTTTACATTTCAAATGTGAATGATAGTAATGGTAGCAATTCATCATATGGTAAGATATCAACATATAAAATTACGATGCAAGTTCTTGATATCTTAACATAATGCAAATATTTCAAAGTGTTTAGCAATCATAGCATTTCTATTATCAATTTACCATATATTTCGATGCAAGCTTTTTTTTAACATAAGTCAAATTCAAATATGGCACTCATAGCATCAATTCATATATTTCTCCCCCTTTGTCATCAACAAAAAGGAGAATGATATAAGCAAATTTTAAACGCAAGTGAGTGATAGGTAATTTTTCAACAATGAGTGATAGGATACCAATTATACAAACATCTCAAAGAAAGATTAAATCACGCTTTATTTTCACAAGGATCAAGATATGTATGTGAATCAATATCGTTGCAAGTAAAAAAAAAAAATCTTCCTTTTTCAAAAAGGAAATTATAAGAAGGAATCATTTTATCAAATCCATTTCTCGAAAATATTTTTCACATTATAAGCCTATGAAAGATGTATTTGCTAATTGATTCCATATGTCAAAAATCAATGATATGAATCAAACTCGATATGACATATGCTTATTAAGTTCGGAAGAGAATAAGATATCAAGAAAATCAAAAAATAAAAATTTAACACTTTCATGCATTCGGACAAGGTTTTGCTATAGATTTTCCAATATAATCATGAAGATAAAACATGCTCATTATCATGGAAATTTTTATATCCAAAACACATAATTTCCAACATATTATTAAGGCATGTAATCATGTAAAATCATCATAGCAATTAAGTGATTTGATTATTGAATCAAGAAAGTCCGAAAAATAGATTTAATGAGTTCAAGCATTCGGACACATTAACATTCCTAATTCTCTTCTAATGAAATTAAATTGTTCTTCACTCAAAGGCTTTGTAAAAATATCAGCTAGTTGATGTTTAGTATCAATGAACTCTATAACTATATCATGATTAGTGACATGATCTCGTATAAAGTGATGTCTAATATCAATATGTTTTGTTCTTGAGTGTTGAATGGGATTCTTTGTTAAACATATAGCACTTGTGTTATCACATTTAATGGGAATATTTTTAAGATAAACTTTATAATCTTCTAAGGTGTTTTTCATCCACACAACTTGTGCACAGTATGCACTAGCTGCAATATACTCGGCTTCGGTTGTTGATAGTGCAACCGAGTTTTGTTTCTTAGATGACCAGGAAAAAAGAGCATGTCCCAAAAATTGACATGTTCCTGATGTGCTTTTTCTATCTAATCTACATCCAGCAAAATCTGCATCAGCATAAGCAATTAACTCAAACTTCTCGGTTTTCGGATACCATAATCCTAGATTTGTGGTACCTTTAAGATATCTAAGTATTCTTTTAACCGCTTTGAGATGAGATATCTTAGGGTTCGATTGAAACCTAGCACAAAGTCCTACACTGAACATGATATCTGGTCTAGTTGCAGTGAGGTAAAGTAAACTTCCTATCATACCCCTATAAGTTTTTGATCAAAGCTTTCTCCACTTTCATTAACTTCTAACTTAGTGGATGTGCTCATAGGAGTGTTAATAGCTTTTGAGCTTTCCATATTAAATCTCTTTAGCAAATCTAAAGCATATTTAGTTTGACTAATAAAGATGCCATTTCTTAGTTGCTTAATTTGTAAGCCTAAGAAAAAGGTTAATTCTCCCATCAAACTCATTTCAAATTCTAGACTCATGGTTTTAGCAAAGGATTCACAAAGAGATTCATTTATAGAACCAAAGATAATATCATCAACATAAATCTGAACAATGAGAAAATTATTTTCAAAATTCTTGATAAACAATGTAGTATCAACCTTGCCTTTTGTAAAATTATTTTTAATAAGAAAAGAACTAAGTCTCTCATACCAAGCCCTTGGGGCTTGTTTTAAACCATAGAGAGCTTTAGTTAATTTAAACACATGATTAGTGAGGCTATTATTTTCAAATCTGGGAGGTTGTTCAACATAAACTTCTTCGGAAATAAAGCCATTAAGAAAAGCACTTTTAACATCCATTTGAAATAACTTAAAATTATTATTACTAGCATAGGCAAGGAGCATCCTTATGGCTTCTAATCTAGCCACAGGAGCGAAGGTTTCTTCGTAATCGATACCTTCTTCTTGGTTGAAACCTTTGGCTACTAATCTAGCCTTGTTTCTAACCACGATACCATTTTCATCTTGCTTGTTTCTAAAGACCCATTTAGTACCATTAACTAAATGGTCATTTGGCCTAGGAACAAGCTTCCACACCTCATTTCTCTCAAATTGATTTAACTCATCTTGCATTGCGATAATCCATGAATCATCTTTCATGGCTTCGTCAATACATTTAGGTTCAATTTGGGAGAGAAAAGCGGCGTTGGCACAAAATTCTTTAAGAGAAGAACGTGTTTGAACCCCCTTAGATGTGTCTCCTAGAATTAGCTCCTTAGGATGAGCATCTACATATTTCCAATCCTTGGGTAAGGATGTTTCGGAAGTGGATGCATCCAAGTTGCTAGTTAGAGAAGGGGTTTCATTTAAATTCAAAGAATCAAAATTAACATCATCATCAAAATCATTTTTTTTTATTTCGGAAATCTCATTGAAAACAACATGAATGGATTCTTCTATAATTAAAGTTCTTTTATTGAATATACGAAAAGCTTTAGAAACCGAAGAATAACCAAGGAAAATTCCTTCATCGGATTTAGCATCAAATTTTCCTAAGGCATCCTTTTCATTCAAGATAAAACACTTACACCCAAAAACTTTAAAATATGAAACATTGGGTTTTTTGTTGTTCCACAACTCATAGGGAGTTTTGGTGAGTAAGGGTCTTACTAGAACTCTATTCAAAATATAGCATGCAGTGTTTACGGCTTCGGCCCAAAAATATTTGGGTAGGCTATGTTCATTCAACATGGTTCTTGCCATTTCTTGTAAATTTCTATTTTTTCTTTCTACTACTCCATTTTGTTGAGGATTTCTTGGAGTAGAGAAGTTATGATTGTATCCATTAAATTCACAAAATTCTTGAAAATCATGGTTTTAAAATTCACCACCATGATCACTTCTAATTGACGAAATCATAGAACCCTATTCATTTTGGACAAGTTTGCAAAACTTGGTAAAATATCTAAAGCATTCATTTTTATGTTTTAAGAAATAAGTCCATGTGTATCTACTATAGTCATCTACAATGACGAAAGCGTATTTGCTACCACCTAGACTTGATGTAGAGATAGGTCCAAACAAGTCCATATGGATCAATTGTAAGGGCCTAGAGGTACTTATTTGATTCTTAGATTTGAAACTACCCTTAATTTGTTTTCCTAATTGACAAGCATCACACACATTATCTTTGATGAACTTGATATGAGGAATTCCTCTTACAAGTTCTTTGGATGATATTTGAGTGATTAGTTTCATGCTAGCATGACCTAATCTCCTATGCCAAAGCCAAGCATCCTCATTCAAAACCGTGAAACACATTTCATTACAAAGATCATTGATGTCAATAGTGTATACGTTATTTTGTTTTAAAGCAATCATAGATGTGTTTTTGTATGGTTTTTCAATGATGCAAGCATTAGATTCAAATTTGACAATATATCCTTTATCACATAATTGACTAATGCTCAAGAGGTTATGTTTTAAACCATCAACTAACAAAACATCTTCAATAAAGAAGTTGGATTTGTTACCTATGGTTCCTTTGCCAATGATTTTACCCTTGTTGTTGTCTCCGAAGGTGACATAGCCTTCGTCTATGCTAGAGAGCTTAGAGAATTGAGATGGATCTCCGGTCATATGCCTTGAGCATCCACTATCAAGGTACTATCTCTTGCTCCTAGCTTGTGATGGTGTATGTTTCTACAAGAAAGGATTATTTTTAGGAATCCATTTACTTTTGGGTGCCTCAAAAACTGATCTAACTTGTTTATCATGTTGCATAGAATTGATTATGGTTCCTTTAGGAACCCAAATCAGTTTGTTCAGACTAGTTTTCTTGAATGGACATTGATAAGTTTTATGTCCATATTTGCAACAAAAGTTGCATTTGCTTTGGTGCCGAACATGTAAGATAGGACCTTTTATGAAGGTGGTTGGATTTTGGTGAGGACTTCTCACAAATCCGATTCCACTTCTTTTAGGAACGTGACCCTTATTTGTAAGGATCATGTTCAAAGACTTGCTACCAACCTCGAATTTCTTCAAGGTGTCCTTAAGTAGCAAGTTCTCCTTTTAGAGAGTTTCTAGATCATGGCATTTTATACATGGTGCTAAACTATCATGATATTCAGATTTTAATTTATCAAAATTACAAGACTATTATGCTCCTTTTTTAGCAATTTATATTTTCTACTAATAGTTTTGCATTCATCAAATAAGTCATGGAAGGCATTTAATAATTCATCAAATGATAAATCTGCATCAATTAAATTGGTTACCTCCTCTCCGATGGCCATTAGGGCATAGTGAGCAACTTGCTCGGTGTTGGACTCCTCTTCTTTGGACGCGCTTGAGTCATCCCACGTTGCTTTGAGCGCCTTCTTCTTTGGTGTTCTTTTCTTGACTTGGGGACATTCACTTTTGTAGTGTCCCGGTTTCTTGCATTCGTAGCAAATAACTTGGTCCTTCTTGGGTTCAAATTTATTTTTTGTGTCATTTTTAAACTTGTTTCTTTTAATGAATTTTTTAAATCTTCTTGTTAGTAGTGCCAAGTCATCGTCAAAGTCCTCATCACTTGAGTTCTCTCTCAAGTGGTCTTCTTGAGTTCTAAGTGTCATATCCTTCCTGTTCTTTGGAAGGATGTCTTCTTGCTCTTCATGAGCTTTGCAAGTCATTTCGTAGGTCATTAATGACCCGATTAATTCTTCAAGAGGGAAGTTGTTTAAATCATTAGCCTCTTGAATAGCAGTGACTTTAGGGTCCCAACTCTTAGGAAGGGATCTTAGAATCTTATTTACGAGCTCAAAATCCGAAAAACTTTTACCAAGTCCTTTTAGACCATTGACGACATCCGTGAAACGGGTGTACATGTCGCCAATAGTCTCGCTCGGTTTCATCTGGAAAAGTTCAAATAAATGTATCAAAAGGTTGATTTTTGACTCTTTCACTCTACTTGTGCCTTTGTGAGTCACTTCGAGTGTATGCCAAATATCAAATGCGGTTTCACAAGCCGAAACACGGTTGAACTCATTTTTATCAAGCGCACAAAATAAGGCATTCATAGCCTTTGCATTAAGAGCGAAAGTCTTCTTTTCCAATTCATTCCAATCGATCATTGGAAGAGAAGACTTCGAAAATCCATTTTCGACAAGATTCCAAATTTCAAAATCCATAGAAATAAGGAAGATCCTCATTCGGGTCTTCCAATAGGTGTAGCCCGTCCCATTGAACATGGGTGGACGTGTGATAGAATGACCCTCTTGGTTTCTGGCGTATGCCATCTCTCTTGGGTTTTAATCCATTTGAGAGTTACCCCGCTCTGATATCAATTGTTAGGATCAAGAGCACTAAGAGGGGGGGGGGTGAATTAGTGTAGCGGAAAAACTTTCGACGATTAAAACGACGTTTGTACGATAAGAACGATTTCGGTATGAAAGTCGATTCGGAAATTGCTTTAACTTAAGATCAAGCAAAGTGCAGTTAAAGTAAAGCTATGGAAGTAATTGCAGTTAAGATAGAGAACAAAATGTAAATGCAAACCGAGATTTAGAGTGGTTCGGTCAATCTTGACCTACATCCACTTTTGGCTTCCTCCTCCGATAAGGTCACCGACGTCCACTAGAGGCCTTCCTTCAATAGGCGAAGGCCAACCACCCTTTTACAGTTTCACTCCTTTTGACGGGCTTAGGAGACAACCCTTACAGATTTTTCACTCCTCTCTTGAATGATCAAAACATTGAAGAAAAGAGGGAGAAGAACTTCTAGCCTTTTACAACACTTTTAAGCTCTCAAAATCTCAGAATAAATGCTAAGTTTCGGTGCCCTTTCATGCATGAAAGGGTGGGGTTTATATAGGCCCCAAACTGATTTGAATTTGGAGCTCAAAAATGTCATATCCCATGTTTTCGGGGTCCTGGCGGTACTACCGCCATAAATGGGCGGTACTACCGCGTGACAGAGCTCGGAGACCGAGCTCGGGCGGTACCACCGCCTGTCAGGGGCGATGCTACCGCCCAGTCTCACTCGGAGACTGAGCCCAGGCGGTGCCACCGCCTGACAGGGGCGGTGCTACCGCCCACCCAGTCTCACTCGGAGACTGAGCCCAGGTGGTGCCACCGCCTGATAGGGGCGGTGCTACCGCCCAGTCTCACTCCGAGACTGAGCCTAGGCGGTGCCACCGCCCAGCCTCACTCCGAGGTTCGGCAGCTGGGCGATGCCACCGCCGGCCAGGGAATTTGGGTCCGAATGGGCTGATCCATTCGGCCCAATTTGGGTCTGTCAAGGGCCCAATTTCCCCAAGATTAAGTTAATGGGATCACCTCCCATTTCTAACTTAATCATCATGCTAACTACGATATTTTTCAAGACATTTACTGCAACTTGCTCCGGTGCGTCAATCGCTTCTTCCGTCGAGCTTCCGACGAACTTCCGGCGATCATCCGACGAACCCTCGGCGATGCTCCGGCGGACTTCCGGCAAACTCCTGGACTTGCGACGATTCACTTGGCGAGTTCCGATGAGCTTCTTTGGCAAGCTCCTGGACTTCTCGGATTTGTTCCCGCAGAACCTCCGATGACTGTCCGGACTTCCGTCGAACTCTCGAACCCCCAACGTGATCATAGTCTTGACTTCGGCGCAACTCTTGCTGCATGTCTTACTTTCATCGTAGTTAATCCTGCACACTTATCTCAACATATGGATTAGATAACAAATGACAATTGACTTCATCATCAAAATTCGAGATTCAACAAGTCTTTATGACTATCAAGCGATGGTATCGCTAGTCTGGGTAGTGGTATCACCTAGACACAATCTCCCAAGTGATGGTACCACCTAATGTTAGTGCTACAAGCGGTGGTACCACCCAGCACAGGCGATGGTACCGCCAGGACTTGGAAAACCCGAGATGAGACCTTTTTTGGATCCATTTTTGAAGCTAATTGGGGTCTATAAATACCCTAGCTATTTCTACATAAAGTAGCAAGAATTGAGCACAAAATTAAGTTGAAAAAAGGAGAAAAATACTTGAGAAAAAAATTGGGATACTCTCTTAGGATTTAGGATCACTTCTTTCTAGTATTTAGAAGTTTGTCTAAAGGAAGACGTGAGGTCTAAAAAGAGAGACTTGCAAGGGTTGTCTCCTAAACCCGTGAAAAAGAGGAAGAGTATAAAAGGGTAGTTGATCTTTGCCCATTGAAGGAAGATTATTAGTGGATGCGGGTGGCCTCGACGGAAGAGGAATCGGCGGAGTGGATGTAGGTCAAGACGACCGAACCACTATAAAAATCTAGTTTGCATTTCTATTTGTCCAATTTACCATACTGCAAACTTCCTTACTTTACTTTCTTATTACACTCTTATGAACACTTTCAAGTTTAATATCTTTTCGAAATGGGTTTAATCGAAACGAAGATTTTCAAACCGATGACATTTTTATCCGCTACACTAATTCACCCCCCTCCCTCTTAGTGCCTACTCGATCCTAACATACAACACCTATGGGTGATGACTTAACCGAACATTATGGTTGGTCGAGTCCCTCAAGGCCATGGTGATTCAAAGGCCGAACTGGATGGGAATCACAAAGAGTTATGATCGGCAAGAGTTGCCTACCTTTTCGGGCTTAGCATGATTGGTCGAGTCCCTCGAGGTTACGTTAAGACACTGATTGGATCTTGATCTCCACTAAAGATCCATCGGGGGGACTCCGATTTACATACCGAAGGGAGTTATGTATTTTGCGAGAAAATAGTGGGAGTAGATTAAGATAGAAGTTCTTATCTTAATTGCTTAACTTTTGTAAAGTCTGCATATTATTTATTTCTACTACATATTTATTTTCAAAAAATATTACTTTCAAATCCCTTATGTGGCATACTTGATATCAACCACTTCACTGGTCCAAATTTTATGGATTGGCTCTGCAACTTGAGAATCATTCTCACAGAGGAGAAGATCACATACGTCCTTGATATAGTGATGCCTACGCTCGAGGAAAGGGCAAGTGAGAATAAGATTGCTCGCTATATGAAGTACGTAGATAACTCTACTCTTGCTCAGTGTTACATATTGAGCTCCATAACTCTCGAGTTACAAAGACAACATGAAAAGATAGATATTAGATCCATTCTCCTGCATGTCCATAAATTATTTGAGGAATAGGGAAGAACTCAATGATATGAGATATCCAAGAGTCTCTTTCGTGCTAGGATAATTAAGGGGACACTAGTTCAGAACCATGTCTTTAAGATGATCGAGTGGATAGAGAAACTCACGGGCTTAGGAATGGTCCTAGAGGATAACCAATGTATGGATCTTGTGCTTCAATTCCTATCAAATTTCTTTTCTTAATTCATTATGAACTTTAATATGAACAAGCTTGAGGTAACTCTTCCTGAGCTCCTCAATATATTGAGGAAGGCTGAGAGCACCATCAACAAAGAGAAGCCAGTTCTCTATGCTAGTGAGACTAGAAAGAAAAGGAAGGAAAAGAAGCACCTTAAAGCAAAAACCTTCTTCTCTAATTCATCCCATTCGCTCATCGGAAGAGAACATTTTTGAAATCCATTTTTGACAATATTCCAAAGCTCAAAATCCATGGAAATAAGGAAGATCCTCATACGAGTCTTCCAATACATGTAATCTGACCCATTAAACATAAGCAGACGTGTAATAGAGTGACCCTCTAGCATGCTGGAGTAAGCCATCTCTCTTGGGTATTAAACCAAATATGAGAGTGACCCTGGCTCAGATATCAATTGTTAGGATCGAAGCGGCACTAAGAGGGGGGGGTGAATTAGTGCAGTAGATTAAAACTTGTAAGTTTGAATTCAATTTCGTATATATGTAGATATTTCGATTCGATGAAGGATAACTTAGCTAAAATAGCTCGAGTAAAGGTAGTCAAGAGTAGGGAGATGAAAACCGAACAATTTGCAGCTATGTAGAGAAATGGTTCAGAAAATTAAACACTCACACATTCAAGGAACACCACGATGTATAGTAGTTCGGTCAAATGACCTACATCCACTTTCGAAGCCTTCTTCGATGAGGCTCCCAACTTCCACTAGAAAATCACTTTGAAGGGGAAGGACCAAATACCCCTCTTGCAACCTTCTTACAAGTGGTTCACACTCTTACAAATTTTTCCAAAGAGAAAGAGGGAGGTGAACACTTAAGCTATTGAAAACAAGACTTTGCTAGAGCTTTTTCTCACTTTTTAACTTCTCAAAAAGTTATATTTTCTACTGAGAATTGAGGGGTATTTATAGGCCCCAAGAGGATTCAAATTTGGGCTCCAAATTTGAATTACTTTTCGATTTCTCGGTGCTGGCGGTGCCACCGCCTGTTAATGTCTGATACTGACAGTATATTGGCAGTGCCACCACCAGACCTCTCGGGTTCTGGGCAATACCATTGCCTAGACTATTTCAGCTCATTGGTTGGGCTCCAAACATGGCCCAAACCAGTCCAAACTCAGGCCCAATTGGCCCCTAACTGGGTTATAGGATTAATCCTTAATCCTAACCTAAATTATATAAATTACGAAATTAAGACATAGCCCTATATAAATTTTTAATCGGCAACGTCGAGTTTCCTTCCGATGAGCTTTCCAGCAAACTTTTGACAGACTTCTGATACACTCTCGGATTTCTTCCGGTGGACTCCCAACAGGCTCCTGGTCTTGTGGCGAGTTTAACGAGTCTTTAGCATGGTGATCTCTGCGAACCTTCGATGATCTTTTTGGCGAACTTCTGAAAACTTTAGCAAGTCCCCGATTCTTTCTCGATTGGTTCCGGCAGTACTTTCGACGATTCTTTAGACTTTCGACGGACTCATGAACACCCATCGAACTTGACTCCAGTAAACTTGCTTTATATCTTCAAGCTATTGTAGTTAATCCTGTACGCTTAACTTAATAATATGGATTAGATCAATTAACCCATCAATTGACTTTATCATCAAAATTTGAGATTCAACAATAATAATAAGCAAAAAGACTGTATGTCAAGTCACACGTGCCATCATTTACGTGATTAGTTTGCAAGGCACCTATGACTAGTAGGGGACACATAGTATTTTTCAAGACTTTACAACTCAGAATCACTAGTTTTTTCATTCACGTTTCTTGCTTTCTCAAGTAGAAAAGAGTGAGGTATTTATAGGCCCCAAATGACTTCAAAAATGAAGCTAAAAAAAAGTCTCATCCTGGGTTTCCGGGGCCTTGGTGGTACCACCACTAGTGGTAGGCAGTACCACCACCCAGTTTGGGTGATACTATAGCTTGGCAACATGGGAGAATATGTACTAGCAATACCATTGTTAGCCTTGCCGGTACCACAATCAATTTGGGTGGTACCACTGTCGGGTCTTTTGGAAAATGTACACTTCATATGTTCTAACTCATAGGTGATTCCATCGCCTGGTCTAGTGGTACCACCGCTTGACATCTTTTGGAAAATGTACACTTCATACGTTCTAACTCATAGGTGGTTCCATCGCCTGGTCTAATGGTACCACCGCTTGACGTAACTCTAGGTCACTAAATGGGCCTCCGAATAGACCCAACTCAGCCCAAATCAAGCCCAATGGGACCCTAATTGAGTTAGTAAGGTTACACCTAAAATTAACTCAATTTAAGCCTAACTCCCGGCATATCGTGCTTTCCTTTGCTGTATCTCCTAATCAAGCAGTATGTTAACTACCGCAATATCCGATCTTGGCGCAACGTCCGATTCTTCCGGCCCAATGCCCAATCTCTGACTCCGGCCCAACATCTAATTCTTTTGCTTCAATCATTTTACATTTTCATGATTGAAGTTAGCCCTACATTACTTTTCTCAAAATGCAGATCAAATCATAAACTCATCAATTGATTTTATTATCAAAATTTAGGATTCAACAATCTCCCCCTTTTTTATGATGATAATTAATTGATGATAGAGTTTAACTAAACTCCCCCCATCTATATGTCATATTGAAATAAACTTTGAATTCAAAAAATGATAACCTTAAAATTCAAGTCAAAATAATTTTAATCATTTTCTTTGCAAAGATCATCATTTCATACTTCATATGCATAGTTAACATTACATACATCATATGCATCATCATAATATCAAGAGTAATCATTACTTACATTATACGTGTATCATTGCATGCATCATCATTTAAAATATAATTTTAAATCATTAAGGTATAACATTACAAATCATCATCACTTTGGTCATAACATGCATGATACCAAAATATTAAGATTTTCAAATCATTCATCATTACTTCTCTCTCTTTGTCATCAACAAAAAAGGAGAAAAGTGTAACTAGTAAATTTTAAAATATTCAAGCTAGTAATTTAGCAAGTTTTACATCACTTTAGAATATGCAAGCTAGCAAGTTTTTTATATGTAAAAGTTAGCAAAATTTTTGCTTCTCTTGAGATATGCAAAATAGTAATTTTTACTTATTAAGCTATGCAAGCTAGCACTTTTTGCTTCTTAAGATGGGCAAGCTAGTAATTTTGCTTCTCTTGAGATGTGAAGATAGTATTTCTCTTTCTCCCCTTTGTTATAAAAAAAGGAAAAGAAGGGAGGGATTCAATGGTGCAAAAATGTTTTACTCATCATATGAAAATTGAAAGATCAAGTCATGAATATTAAAAGACCATGAATCATTTTGACAATTTTTTTCTTTTATAAATAGCAAAAAGAAGGAATGATAGGAAATGATCTTCATTGAAAAAGAGAACTGAAGTCATAAAAACTGAGAAATCAATATAATGATCCAAAATATATATAAGAAGAATTCATGCGGAAGATTTAACATGCCTAATTTTCTTCTAATAAAATTAAATTATTCCTCATTCATTGGTTTGTAAAAATATTTGCTAATTAATGTTTTATATCAATAAAATCTAAAGATATAACATGATTATTAACATAATCTCTAATAAAATGATATCTAATATCAATATATTTAATCTAAAGTGTTGAATGAGATTCTTTGTTAAATATATTGCACTAGTATTATCGCATTTTATAGGGATGTTTTTCAAGTAAAATCAATAATCTTCTAAAGTGTTTTTTATCTAAATGACTTGTGCATAACATGCATCTACTACTACATATTCAACCGCGGTTGTAGATAATGCAATAGAATTTTATTTCTTGGAAGATCAAGAAAAAAGTGCATGACATAAGAGTTGACATGTTTCGGTTGTGCTTTTCCTATCTATTTTATATCCAGCAAAATCACATCAGCATAGGTAATTAATTTAAATTTTTTAAATTTTAAATATCATAATCCTATATTAGAAGTTCCTTTTAAGTATCTACAAATCTTTTTAACTACTTTTTATTGAGATTATTTAGGATTAGATTGAAATCTATCACAAAGTCGAACACTAAATATAATATCAGGTCTAATTACTATGAGGTATAGTAAACTACCTATCATACCCCTATAAGTATTTTGATCAAAATATTCTCCTTTATTATCCATATCTAATTTTGTAGAGGGACTCATTGGTGTATTAATAGCCTTAGAAATATCCATATGAAGTCATTTTAATAAATCTAAGGCATACTTAGTTTGACTAACAAAAGTTCTATCACTTAGTTGCTTAATTTACAATCTTAAGAAAAATATTAGTTCACTCATTAAACTCATTTCGAATTCTTGGCTCATACTTTTAGCAAAAGACTCACATAAAGACTCATTTGAATAACTAAAAATGATATCATCAATATAAATTTGAACAATAAGAAAAATATTTAAAAATATTTAATAAATAATATAGTATTAACCTTGCCTTTCAAAAAATTATTCTTAATAAGAAATGAAATAAGTCTCTCATATCAAGCTATTGGGGCTTGTTTCAATCCATAGAGCCTTAGAAAACTTAAAAACATGGTTAGGAAAAAAGAACATTCTCAAATCCGAGTGGTTGTTCAACATAAACTTCTTCGGAAATAAAGTCATTAAAAAAAGTACTTTTAATATCAATTTAAAATAACTTAAAATTATTACAACATGCATAAGCAAGGAATATCCTTATGGCTTCAAGTCTTGCCATAGGAGCGAAGGTTTCTTCATAGTCGATACCTTCTTCTTGATTGAAACCTTTGGCCACTAATCTAGCCTTATTTCGAACCATGATACCAAGTTCATCTTACTTATTCCTAAAAACCCATTTAATGCTAATTATAAAATGGTTACTAGGTCTAGGAATAAGCTTCCACACCTCATTTCTCTCAAATTGATTTAAATATTCATGCATTGCAAAAACCCATGAATCATCTTTTATAGCATCGCCAATGCATTTAGGTTCAATTTAAGACAAAAAGACAACATTAGCATAAAAATTTTTAAATGAAGAACGAGTTTAAATACCTTTTGATGTATCTCAAATAATTAGCCCTTTAGGATGAGCATTTATATACTTCCATTCCTTGGGTAAGGATTCTTTGGAAGTAGATTTATCCAAGTTACTTGGGAGAGGAGAATTTTCATTCAAATTTAAAGTGTCAAAATCAAAATCATCAAAATTATTTTTCTTAAATTCAGGAATCTCATTAAAAACAACATGAATAGATTTCTCTATAACTAAAGTTCTTTTATTAAAAATATAATAAACTTTAGAAATAAAAGAATATCCTATCCAAGAAAATTACCTTCATTGCATTTTACATCAAATTTTTCTAAAGCTTCCTTTTCATTTAAAATAAAATATTTACAACTAAAAACTTTAAAATATGAAATGTTGGGTTTTTTATTATTCCATAATTCATAAGGAGTTTTAGAAAGTAGTGGCCTTACGAGAACCCTGTTCATGACATAGCTGTTAACGGTTTGGGTAGGTTATGTTCATTAAGCATGGTTCTTGTTATTTCTTGTAAACTCCTATTTTTTCTCTCAATAACTCTATTTTATTATGGATTTCTTGGAGTAGAGAAATTATGGTCATACCCATTTAACTTAAAAAATATTAAAAATTATTATTTTTAAATTCACTACCATGATCACTACGAATAGAAGAAATCATAAAACCCTTTTCATTTTGAACTAATTTATAAAATTTTAAAAAATATTTAAAACAATCACTTTTATGTACCAAGAAGTATGTTCAAGTATATATACTATAATCATCAATAATAACAAAAGCATATTTATTATCTCCTAGACTTGTGATGTCAATTGGTCCAAATATCTCCATATGGATTAATTATAGTGGTCTAGATGTACTTACTTGAATTTTAGATTTAAAGTTACTCTTTATTTGTTTACCTAGTTAGCATGCATTAGAAACTTTATCTTAACAAATTTAATTTTAGGTATATTTCTTACAAATTCTTTAGTTATAATTTCTGAAATTAGTTTCATACTTGTGTGGCCTAATCTCCTATGCCAAAGCCATGCATCATCGTTTAAAATAGAAAAGCAAATTTTATCATAAAAATTATCAAAATCAATAGTATACACATTATTAGCCCTTAATTATAGATATATTTTTGTGAAGTATCTCTATAATGCAAGCATTATATTCAAATTTGATGTTAAAACCCTTATCACACAATTGACTAATGCTTAGTAAGTTATGTTTTAAATCATCTACTAATAAAATATTTTCAATTAAGAGGTTTGATTTGTTATTTATATTTCCTTTACCATTAATTTTTCCTTTGTTGTTGTATTTGAAGGTGATATATTTTTTATCTTGGCTAGTGAGATTAGAGAAATGTGTTGGATCTCCAATCATATGCTTTGAGCATCCACTATCAAGTGCTCCTAGCTTTTGATCGTAGACATATCTATAATGTTTTGAAAATAGTTTAAATCGTTTGCTTCTTGAATAGTAGTTATTTTTTAATCCTAATTTTTAGGAAAAGATTGTAAAATTTTATTAATAAGTTTAAGATTAGTAAAACTTTTACCGAATGCTTTCAAACCATTGACAACATCCGTAAAACAGGTGTACATGTCACCAACGGTTTCGCTTAGCTTCATCTGAAATAATTCATAATTATACACCAAAAGATTAATCTTAAACTCTTTAACTCTACTTATGCCTTCATGTGTGAATTCAAGTGTGTGTCAAATATCATGTTCAGTTTCACATATAGAAACACGATTAAACTTATTTTTATCTAAAGTGAAAAATAAAGCATTCATAGCTTTTGTATTTAAAAATAATAATTTTTTCTCTAGATTATTCCATTCATTCATTGGTTTAGAGGATTTTTTAAAATTATATTTGATAATATTCTATAAATCAAAGTCTATACAAATCAAAAAAACCCACATTCATATTTTTCAATATGTGTAGTCCGTCCCATTGAACATAAAAGGATGAGTGATAGAATATAGTTGGATGAAGATCTAATACCCAATATGATAAGATCCATTATGGTTAATTTAACATGACGCCTCTATAAATTGGAGATTCCCAAAGGGCCATGGGTTAGATTTTTTAACTATCACCTCCTATTCTCCTCTCTCCTTGTCCTCCTCAACTTTTAGCCCTTATTTGGGGCGTGTGGACAACATGAAGGGTCAACCCCTTCTTAATTGTGTGGTGCACATAACGAGGAGGATCATGTAGCAATTTGAGGAGTGTCTTCATAGCCACTACCATGTGGATCACCACTAAAAAGGAGGACAGTTGACCTCTTTAATTCTCTCCTACAAATCTATAGGAATTTAGAGATATACGATCTTTATAGGTAACACAATCTCCCTTGTATGCGTAGCTTTTCAGTTTTACAAGTTTTTACGTACCAATCTTCGCACGACGATGAAACCTTCTTTTATGCAAGAAATTCTAGGATTTTATTTTTTATTCTTCTGCTGCGCATGTGATATCATCTTAGTTTTCCCAACATAAGAAAATTGTGTTACCTAGAGAGATAATATATCCTTGAATTTATATAGATCTGTGGGAGAGGATGAAGGAGGTCAAGTGTCATCCTCTCTACCGGTGATCCACATGATAGGGACTGCGAAGACGCTCCTCAAATTGCTATCCTAATCTTCACACACCCCAAGTAGGGGCTGTTGGATAAGGAGGAGAATAGGAGAAGAATAGGAGGTGACAACCAAAAATGGGTCTGGCCAATGGCCTTTTGGTTCCCTCCTATTTATAGAGGTCCCTTGTCAATTTAACTCAAATGGATCCTGCCCTATTGGGTATTGGATCTCCAACCAACTATCTAAGTTACTTAGATTAATGGATCTCTATCTAATAATCTCTCATTGGCTCTTATTCGATTTCATCCACATTATCAAATAATTTATAGGCTTATTGGATAATGGTGTTAAACCAACTGAGGGAAACTTGGCTCTGATACAAACTGTTAGGATCATTTCAGCACTAAGAGAGAGGGGGGGTGAATTAGTGCTTCCGTAAAATTACAACTTTGAAAATTTTGAACGATGAAACCATATTGAAAATGTGTTTAAACTTAAAGATCAAGTGAGAGTAGTAGACAATTAAATCAATAAGTAATGATAATGAAATGTATGAAAGAAAATGCATATCGAGTTTATAGTAGTTCGGTCATCGCAACCTGCATCCACTCTCGATTCCTCTTCTATCGAGGCCACTAGCGTTTACTAACGATCTTATTTCAATGGGCGAAGACCAACTACCCTCTTATAACTCTTTCTCCTTTTCACAAGTTTAGGAGAGAACCTTTACAAATCTCACTCCTCTCTTAGAATAAGCTCAAAACTTGAAAGAAAAGGAGGGGGATACTTAGCACTTTTCAAGACTTTACAACTCAGAATCACTAGTATTTTCATTCACTTTTCTTACTTTCTCAAGTAGAAAAGAGTGGAGTATTTATAGGCCTCAAATAACTTCAAAAATGGAGCCAAAAAAAGTCTCATCATGGGTTTCTAGGGTCCTGGCGGTACCACCGCCTGCAGTATTAACTACTGGTGGTACCACCGCCCAATCTGGGTGGTACTACTACTTGGCAACATGGGAGACTATGTAGTAGCGGTACTACTGCCAATATCGATGGTACCACTGTTAGACACTAGCGGTACCATCACCGGGTCTTCCCAAAAATGTACACTTTGTACGTTCCAACTCATAGGCAGTTCCACCACTTGGTCTAGCGGTGCCACCACCTGATCTGGCAGTGCCATCGCCTGACCTAACTCTAGATCACTGAATCGGCCTCCCAATATGCCCAACTTAGCCCTAAATCAGGCCCAATAGGCCCCTAATTGAGTTAGTAAGGTTACACCCAAAACTAACTCAATTTAAGACCTAACTACAATAATAAAGACCTAAATGATTACAAAACAAGAAATTTATATTGTTTGGTACATCATTGGTTCATCCAAACTCTCGGCGCATTGTGCTTTCCTTCGACATATCGCTCGATCCATTGACATATTGACTCCCGTAACATCCGATCTTAGCATAACATCCGATTCTTCGGGCCCAATGGTCGATCTCTGACTCCAACCCAATATATGATTCTTCTGCTTTAATTATTTTACCTTTTCATGATCAAAGCTAGTCCTGCATCACTTTTCTTAAAACACATATTAGATCGTAAACTCATCAATTAATTTCATCATCAAAATCTAGAATTCAACAGACCTCCTTCATCCTCTCTCATTGATCTATAGGATTTTCAGGATATACGATCTCCTTAAGTAAAATACATCTCTCTTAGACACGTGGTTTTTTAGTTTACAATTTTTATGCACTAATCTTTGCATGACGATGAAACCTTTTTATGAAAATCTAGGATTTTTCTTTTTGTTTTTCCGTTACACATGTGATGTCACCCTTAGATTTCCCTATAATATCATCCTCGTAGAATAGTGTTGCTACCTTCAAATATAAAACCCTAAACTACAATGATATCCAAAATAATATTATCTTACCCTATCACATAATTATTTGAAATATATTCTTCTTTGGGATTATCTAAATCTCCTAATTATATATACCATTATGAATATTATTTTTCTCAATATCATTTAAGATTAAATCTTGAATGAATTTTATAAGTTATTGGTCTAGACCACTTTTACGACTCCAAGACCAATACAATAATATAAAATATAGCTTAAAGTATTTTATAAATGATAAGACTTTTATTGTAATTCACATCATATAAGTATATTATCCCAAGCCACTTTGGTAACTACCAATTATATAAAACTTAGGAATATGAGTTATAAATAATATATATTAAATTACTTTAATCTAATTTATACCAAAATAGTTAAATAACAAAATAATAGCCGTAATAATTATTGAAATATATTCTTCTTTGGGATTATCTAAATCTCCTAATTATATATACCATTATGAATATTATTTTTCTCAATATCATTTAAGATTAAATCTTGAATGAATTTTATAAGTTATTGGTCTAGACCACTTTTACGACTCCAAGACCAATACAATAATATAAAATATAGCTTAAAGTATTTTATAAATGATAAGACTTTTATTGTAATTCACATCATATAAGTATATTATCCCAAGCCACTTTGGTAACTACCAATTATATAAAACTTAGGAATATGAGTTATAAATAATATATATTAAATTACTTTAATCTAATTTATACCAAAATAGTTAAATAACAAAATAATAGCCGTAATAATTATTGAATATTAATCAATATAAGCAAACCTCATATGATAACTATAATGATGATGAAATATAAATCATGCCTTTATGTGAAACATAAATATTATTTCATAATTTCAAACATATACATATGAATAATCGAATAAATATCCAAGAATAATAATTATATTTTTATTTTTCACATACAAGTTTATTTAATTAGGTAAGCCTAGAATTAGGTTAAACATTAACCCAATTAAGTTTATTAAAAATTAAAATTGATCAAAATCAAAATTTGAATAAAATTTGATTTTTTTTAATTTGATCAAGACTTAATTGATCGAATCTAAATCTAGTCAAATAATAAAAATATAATTATAATTAAGTTCGATAAAAGTATTTGATTAAAATAAATCAAATTAGTTATTTTTTTTATTGAGGATATAATTTAAAAAAATTTAATTTCTAAAGGGTAAAATTATAATATTAATTTAGGATATATAAAACCCTAACTGCCCCTTTTAGAGCCTATTGTGCGAGGCGCGACCATCGCCTAAACGAGGCACAATCGTTGACATGTGCTGCTGCCACCTACGCGAGGTGTCATAGCCATTGTCCGTAGTCGCTGTGCGAAGCACAATCGTCACAACCATGCACATATGACACTTGCATGTGACCTCGAGTGTCTAATTGATACTGACTACGGCCATCAAATGTTGCTATAGTGGTGCTACTATAGCCGCCACTAGTATCGGTGCTGACATTGCCATGCTGTTGCTGCAAGCAGTAATGATGCTGTTGTAGCCATCGCATGTAGTAACACTACGTAGTCACTAAAACAATCACGAGTAGTAGCATTGCTACAACCGCTGCATGTGGTGGCATTGGGCAACCGTTGCTCGC
>CM017189.1:272500-375000 GCA_004837865.1 Musa balbisiana | reverse complement strand
GTTAAATGCCTTTTATATGAAAATCTTACAAGAAACAAATAAAGAAATCATGCTACCTCATCCACCACCAGAATTATAATAGGCAACAGAAGAAAAGCATACAACAGCTGTATTACATGATTACCTATCAAGATTACAAATTCAACAATTTCAGTCAAACAATATAGTAAAAAGAACATTCCGAACAAATTGAACTTATATTACTTGTTGTTTCAAACAATATAAACCTAGTGCTTCTGGAAGTAATTGCCACCATCTGAAGACATTCGAGTAAATAGTTACTGGCCAAGGGGGAAAAACCTAGAATTTATTATGTCGCTCATGATTTCCCTACCCCTTGTCATTATAAGTAGACATATGATGCATTTAACATGTAAAAAATACACATGTGCATAACCAGAAAGAGGAGATACTATGAAGACATCAACAAAAAGAAAACCATGATTGTCACCTCCAATTGATAAAAGATATGCAAGGGCAGGAACATACTCTAGCTGCTTCGAACAAGTACATGTCATATATTTGCTTGAAATTATCCCATTCTTCCTCTCTGAAACACAGGTGGGATCGTACTGCACTGCTAAGTTGACATATATTCATAATAGAATGTTAAATAATTATGAAACTGCACTGTGACCACAATTAAGCAACAGGGGAAGGTGGGAACAGTAAACTCCAAAAGAGCAAATATTAAAAAGGTAATCAAAGTTCTAGGGAAATGGAGAGACTTGAACTCTCAGCTCGCTGAGCAACGGTTTTAACCGTCTGTCAAACCAATTGACAACACTCCCAATTCTGGATAGAAAGGGTACTATGCGGGTTGTCATGCCGCTTCCTCATGGGACAAGCTGACATTGACATTACCCAGGACCCTCTCTTCCTCTTGCGAGTACAACTATTGGTATGCTATAGAAGCACAGTTACCTGAAATCATAATCTGGATACATGTGACTGAGCGTAAGAACCAGATATATTAGTGTCTTCCGACTGCATTATCCAGTAAAGAGAAGAAAATCAGATTGCCATAAATTCATTTGCTAACTTTGTAAAATTTGCAAAAAGTGCCTCGCTACCTTGATCTACTAGTCAAGTACTCCACTGGCAAATGTGAATCACTATCAGAAGATTGTTCGAGATAATCAAGAATCTGTACTAAAAAAACCAAGTTAACTAAATAATTTACATGAACAGAGAAGCATCAACCAGTAAATGTGTTAATCTAATGAATGAGTCAGCTGAAAAATAACTGTAAAATATTTGGCAATCACAATCTTAGCAAGAGATGAATACTTTTTATATTTTGAAGATCAGAAAGCATGTCCATGACTCCCATCATCAAAAAAGAGGAAAATATATCATAGAATGGGAAACTATTCTGGACTCTAATAACTTCTTCAGAACTTAAATGCAATAATTGTGACGGCTTTCAACAGCCCATCTAACAAAGAACAAAACAGAAATGCAACAAATAAGAAATGACATAATTGCAACACAAATTTCCTAGTCAGTTAATTATGTCTGAAACAAAAGCAACAGTTTCTATTATTTTATGACCTGTCTCAGACCACAAGAAAGAGCAATTGTTTATGTACTTCGTGACAAAACTTACAAGAAATAAAACCTTGCTTAAACAGACATTAGTAACAATAGTATTGCATTAAAGCAGAGCCCGAATCAGGTTGTTTGTTGTATTAGGGTTTAAATGAGTCAACTTTATTTTATCGTGTGATGTTTTGAGCCCTTGGGTTCACCTGATTCAGTTCACACTTGGATGTCAATGTTGGTCCAAGTCCAAGTCAAATTTAGTTTCGGTTTTCAGGCCCTGCTAATTGGAACAAACAGTCCAGTCCAGGGAGGCAAGTACCAGCTGATTGTTTCTATAACTTCAATAATGGATTGGCTGCAATTGAAAATTTCATATATATTTTTTTTCAAAAGAGTGAAACTGGGAAATAATCTTCAGCCAGTTACTCCATTCAAATTGCGTTTCAGGTGGGGGGACTTGCATCAGGCCCAATACTGAATAGGTAAGTTTCGGTTTTGGCCTCTCAGACCTGACAGATCAATTATAAATATAAGCTCACTTGATCCTCTCCATATACTTAAATTTAAGCACTGTTAATGTACCACATATGTTTGATTAACTTACATAGAAACAAAAAAAAGGCTACGAATTGGGTCCAAATTTGACTAGGTCTAAACCCAATCAATGAATCAGGTTGAGTTGGTCTAAATGCATTTTGCATTTTGGGCAGGTCAGGGTTTAGATTTCTCAACCTGGCTCAGACATTAAGGTTAGGGTTGACTCCAAGACCAAACCAAAGCAGACATAACCAGCCTAACCCGAATAAATGGATTCATATAGAATATTTCTAACTAGTTGATATTCTAACCCTTCATCATTATGATTAATGGTATAGATCATCATCCTTGGTGTTTGATGGATAATGAAAAGCACCCAATACCTTATCCCCAAGTATATAACATAAGTAACTTGATCTGAAAAGTTGGGTTAAGGTTACATACTTCTGGTCAACACAAAATCAAAGGACCCAGCCCACTAATTGGCAACTCTATGAAAAATAGAACTTAACGATGCATCACAACCATACTGTTAGCCAAATGTTTCTGTGCTTTCAGAATGTATTTAAAGAGGCTAGCTCATCATTAAACAAGCAGACTACCAGAAATTAAACATCAGTTATACAAGCTACTGAAAGAAAAAAATCATAAACAGATCATACAGAAGGAAGACAGGTCCAAGCAAGAAAAGATAATAACTTCCAAAGGAGTAAATAATACAAGTTACCAGCATGACCCACTGGAAACTGAACCAAAGTACATAAGTAATGAATCTAGCTCAAATCGATAGTCCAAACATCAGTGAAGAAACATAATCTTAGCTAATTACTTGAACACATCTTGTGGCTCCTTTAAGTTGGACTTATTCAATTGAGAATGGTTGAGTAGCAAGAAAGGCCTCAATGAACTAAGAACCAGCAACAAATGGGATTACCACCACAGAAGCATCACAATTCCCAAGTCCAACCACCAACTTCGCAAATTGAATTTAAGAAACAGAAACATGTCAAAAAACCCTGTTTATACTGGTTGGCAACACCAACTACATCTTGTCATCAGGTGTATTTATCATGTGAATAAAAATACAAATTATCAAAAGTTCTCATTAGCAAAATAAGATATTCATGTTCTTTATTATTTGAGTAGGATATCATATATGGATTTATGATATTCAAGACAATTAAAAAGAATAATCAATTTCTTGCAAGTTTTAGCATGTTGAATATCCAGTACCTCTTGCTCTAAGCTAAAAGAGAGCTTTCTGTCTGTCCCAGTTTGCTTACCTGAATAACGAAAGGAAAGACATAATTTTTTGCATCAATCAATACCAATGGACAAGTAACTAAATTGCATATAAACTTACATGAAAAGGCTTCAAGGTTTCCTATGATGGTACTCTCTCCAAGGTTTAGATGATCAAGGAAAAGATTTATGCTGCACAAGTCATAATAAGCATCAAAGCTTGGTAAGATAACATGATAATGTTAGATATTTTATCAGATATATTTAGTTGCTTGAAACCCTGAGAATCTCCATCAAAATTTTGGGAAGCACCTGTCCAGCGGAGTGTATTCCAGAAACTTCATCTTGGCTTAGAGCACACAAGTAGGAAGGCCTATTATCTTTGTCAAGAAAGTGCAGGGCACCCTGTGCAAACCTTTTCTGTAGGGACGTAAGCAGAGTGCTGATAAAGAGAAAGATATCTAATGTCACCCACCAATATGCTCTAACTTTGTAATAAGAAAATTGTGACGTGCATTAAAAATCATTTCAAAATCCATAATTACATAGTTAAGTTTTTTATAATCCAATAACTATTTACTGTATTTACAATAACAAATTTCATTAACTGAATCCAGGATTTGCCGTACCACAGTATACTGTCCTTTATGAGCGGTGTGTACCAGTTCGACAAGAGATCGATACTCGGACCATCCTGAACGAGATGGTATATACTAAAAGACTTTGTATCGTCCGATACGAGCTTGTACCGCTTAGTAACAATCGAAATCCGACTGTTATCAACCTGCACTAATCGGTAATAGTTAGATTTCGACCATTACCGATGGACAGCTCAAATCATACACTTTCTAATGGTCAGTTCCATTTGAAAGGGTTTTCAAACCCTTTCCTCCCTTTCTTTCACCCCCTTTCACTCTCTCAAACTCTTATACTCTTTCAATCTCTTTCTCACTCACTTCCTCTCATTCTCACATTTGCACACTCTTAAAACTTCACATTTGTGGATCAGATCAAGTTTGGGAGGCTAATTAGAGAAGATTAACACCTAAGTTAGAGGAAGAACTCTCTAATCAAAGATATGTAGACAACTTCTCAATTACATTCAACAACCTACTCGATCCAAGGACATGGCAATGACGTGGACGATAGTGCCTCGATTGATAATGGCAGCGACGCCGAAGAGCCGATGGTCCCATCTACATAGTTTGAGGGTGGTGTATGGATTGAGAATAAATGCTTTACGTATGCCACCCAAGATTCAAATCATGAAGCTCAACGTGATAGTTAGTCATTCTTCTCCGAGCAATAGTACGATGATAATTAATCATTCTTCTGCAAGTAACATTATGATGGTCGATCTTACGATGTGGAGGAACAAATTAGTAGTGAAAGTAGAATTTCCGATATGCTCTATGCTCCACAAGAATACATGCCACAATCATACTTGCCTCGGGAGTCGCCTCGGACACGTGTGATTCACGATGAACAAATTATGACCAATCACCATATTGATGTACCATTGACATATGATGTATCAATATACTATGTCGTGGAATCAATTTTCGGATTGGATCTGACAAACATATCAAATTAATATACAGATACATAGAATCAAGAATCTCAATCCATTGCCCGTGAAGTACCATCATTCTTTTTGTTGGTAGAACTAAGTATATCTATCGATCGATTATTTAATTCTTTTAAATCTAAAAGTTTAAGTTGTTTAACAAATAATCCAACAATTCAAATCATTTCTTTGTAGATAATTCAATATCAATGGAAGGACAACTTGAAATATACCATAAAGCTACTCTTCAAAGCACGAAAAAGACATGTGCCATTATTCTTTCCTAATTTAGATTTTTTTGCTAAAATTATACTAAATCTATATTATTTCCAATTTAAAAACCCTAATCTACTTTTTTCTTTTTTGACAAATTTTTGGAGCTATTTTCGACCATTTTTTCATATTGTTAATATGCCCCACCGTACCGACACATGGTACGTTGGTACGAAGCGACATCTACTGTACCATCGATTAATCGGTACACCGGTTTGGATCGATAAGGCGAACCTTGATCGAATCTTCTTGACAATGCTACTCAACAACAAAGTATTCTTGTTCGCCTAAGTCTCAAATCTAATACAAGTGAGGAAATTTCTCTAAAAATAAATGTAAAACAAAAACATATAAGCAATCATGTTGAGAAGGAACCTTCGAAAAATCATAAAAATAATTTCAATACTAATGTAATATTTTCAATCATTATATAATAATACCTTTATATAAAATTAAAGTAAATCAATTCTTCAGCAAACACATGTAACAAATAAGAAATTATGAATTATTATAAACAACAATAATTCTTATATAATAAACAAAATCTCAATCATATACACAATTATTAAATAATCACCACATAAAAACATTGGTGTACATCGGACACCCGATAATGCACACTCCCAACAACAAATAAAGTGACATCCTCCACATAAGATGAGTTCTATATTCTTCCTATAGTGGATGGAGAGAACTCATATTGCATTCCCAACAGGAGTTGAAATAAAATCCTTCATCCGTCGATATGAGAACACTTTTCGCCTAACAATAGATTGAGAAACCATCTAGCTGCCAAGTCTAATGGCCGACTAATCTCCGAAGGAAATTATCATATCACTATTGGCTTGCCTAACCTCAAAAGTAAAACAAAGTGAAACATAATCCTCATAATCTTATATCATAATTATTCATTTTCATTATTGTCATTTGTTCATGCATGCATCCAAGGAGACCATATAAGAAAAATATCATGATAGATCATGCTTAGTATATGGCATGAAAGACTCGACCTACTGGTGGCTCTACACATGGACTCGTAGCTCCTTTCACAAAGGTCATAGGGGGCACTTCCAACATGGATATTTTACCATAACAACATATATCTCATGGTAATGATCATATTAATATCATCAACTTCAACTTCAATGTCAAACTTTATTTAAACTTAAAAACTAGTAATCATTCTCAAATTTCATAACATCACTTCAAACAAGGCTTTTTAATTTGTTAAATCATAAAATCAGGAGTTGTCAATCCCATTGCAACCCTTAATTGATCTAAAGACTAGCTGATTTAATCAAATTGACAAAATTAAAATTTGCAAATAAACAAAATTAAAATCCTTAATTTTTAATTGACATGAATCCTTAATTTTCATCCCAATAAATTGTAAAAAATAAAATAAATTTAAAATCCGCAACTTGAAAAAGGTTACCTTCCTTTTGGATGTTGATTCCTCTTCTTCCTATAATCTCTCATCATCGGACTCCTTTTGACCCAAGTGTCGAACAGAAGAGGGGTCTTATCATCAATATATAGGAGATGAGAAAGGCTTCCTTAAGGAAAGAGAAGAAAATTGATTTTTTGGATTAATTAATTAACTATATTCCTAACTTATTGCACCATTGAAGGAATATATTTTAATTATTTCCTTATTTTAGATTATAATTAAGGAAACATATTAAGTCTAATAAGGTAAAAACCTAATTAGATCTTCTTAATCTCTTGCCTAATTACATTTGCACAAGAATGGAAGCAAATTCAGTTGTTTCCTAAATTTGGATTATGCACAAGGAAACATATCATATCAAATATGACAAAACCTACTTAAGGCAGTTTCTAATTGTTGGAAAAAGGAGAAAATATCAAGTGATTAAAGTTCACATGTACAGAAGAAAAGAGAAATTTTAAAGGACAATTTAACGGAAAAAGTTTCACTATTGGTTTTTTACCAGATGGCATCCTTCATAATCGTTTTTACATGAGGGTACCCTTAGTTTCCCATTTGGATGAAAATGCTGTCACTCTTTAGGTTAAATAATTTCTGAACCAATGCAGAATTCATGGTAAACCACTCTAATCTAGTTCTTTTCTGTTGAACCAATCCGGTAGACATGTGCTTTCCAAATTACCCCTCCTCATCTGCTGCCACATTCGCTTCCTCTCACTCCTTTTCTGTCGCCTCTTCCTCCCCCTCATCCTCCTCACTCTCATCACTCTTCTCCTTCTGCCCCTTCTCCTCCTTCTCCCCCTTCTACACCCTCTGCCTCCTCCAAAAATACTTCTAAAATTCAAATTATAATTCTTCTAAAATCCTCAAAAAATAAAAAAAATTATATGAATGAGTATCACAATCAAAAGTATGGATTTATAAGTTTAAAATGTTTTAGACAAAATTGGCCAAAAAACACTCAATTTTAAACTGAAAGACACTCACCCATAGAATTCTAAATTGGATAGGTTCTGTAAACGAGTGTATTTTAGTTTATTTCCAAATATAATAGGTTAACTTTAAGAAAACCATTTCAGACTCTCACCAATCTACTTGGTAATCATTCTAACAACATTAGTACCACACTTTTTATTTTTAGAAGATTTTATGATAATTAAATATCGAAATTTGGATTTTTATGGATAGGTTTTGTGAATGATTGTATTTTAGTTATGTTTTGTTATAACGGGATCAACTTCAACCAAACCATCTCAAACTTTCACCACTCTATTAGAACATCATTCTATTAGAATTAGTAATCTTTTTTCTCTATTTTAAAAAAATTATGATAATTAATTATCAAATTTTGAATTTTCTTTTGATAGGTTCTATCAACAAGTGTTTTTTAGTTCATGTTCAAGTGTAACAAAGTCAACTTCAACCAAATCATCTCAAACTTTCACCAATTTCCTAGAAAATCATTCTAACAAGTAACATCATTGATAATTTTTTATTTTTAATGGATTTAAAGATAATTAATTATTAAAATTTAAATATTTTAGATAGGTTCTATAAACGAGTGTATATTAATTCATTCTCAAGTGTCATTGGGCAAACTTCAATCAAACTATCTTAAACTTTCACCAATCTACTATAATAGCATTTTAACATCATGAGTAACACATATTTTATTCTTGTAGGATTTTAGAATAATTTATTATTAAATTTTAAAAAATTTTAAATAGGAACTATGGGCAAGTGTATTTTAGTTTATTCTTGTAGGATTTTAGAATAATTTCAAATTCCATCAAACCATCTTAAATTTTCAATAATCTAATAGGGCATTTTTCTAAAGTCATTAGTAACATGTTTTATATTTTTACAAGATTTTAGGATAATTAATTATTAAAATTTAAATATTTATAGATAATTGTCATGAACGGGTGTATCCTAGTTCATTTTCAAGTGTAAAGAATCAACTTCAACCAAACTATGTCAAACTTTCACCATTGTACTAGTACATGATTTTAACATCATTAGTTAATTTTTTTATTTTTAGAAGATTTTCAGATATTTAATCATCGAAATTTAGATTTTTTAAGTTCCTTAAACGTGTATCTTAGTTCATTTTCGAGTGTAACAGACTCAACTTCAACCAAACCATCTCTAACTTTCACAACTCTACCAGAACATGATTTTAATATCATTATAATTTTCTTAGAGAATTTTAGAATAATTAATTATTGAATTTAAATTTTTTTTAATAGATTCTGTGAAAGTGTATTTTAGTTTATTTTTTAGTATAACAATGTTAACGTCAACCAAACATCTTAAAATTTTAATATTATAATAGAAGAATGATTCCAACAAGGATTGTATTATTTTTTCATTTTATGATGAATTTAGGATCATTTTATATATAAATTAACATATTTTTTATAGTTTCTATTAACAAGTGTATTTTAATTCATCTTCGAGCATAACAAGAGCATTTCTAAGTAAATACGATGAGGCAGAGGAGGCGAATGATAGAAATGAAATAGAAATGAAACAATACTCCCTATTTATACATATTAGAAAGGAGAATTTTCCTTAACAGAGGAGGATTTTCCTCAACAGATTTACGATATTTCCTCAAGTAGTTGGGGAGATCTCGATTGTTATTAAGGTTGTTATCACGGGAGATCTTGACTGTTATCATGTCCCCGCAAGACGGTGCTTCTGTCAAGGACGTCGATCTTGGACCGATGTGATGAAAACGATTTGCGAGTGAGAGGCTTCGTGAGGGAGTCCACTAGTTGATCAGCCGTATGTACGTGAGAAACACACAGTTGATGTCTGACAACTTGTTCTCACACGAAGTGAAAGTCGATCGCTATGTGTTTCATACGTGAGTGGAATACTGGATTAGAGCATAGGTAAGTGGCACTGATATTATCACAATATATTGTAGGAGTAAAGGTGATGTTGATGCCAAGTTCCTTGAGGAGATTCATGACCCAATTGAGTTCTACAGCAGCGGTTGTTATGGCACAGTATTCAGCTTCAGTTGTAGAACATGCAACTGTCTTTTGCTTCTTAGAACTCCAATTGATTGGATTAGGTCCAAGGAAGAGAATATACCCCGACGTGGATGTTCTGTCATCAAAATTCCCTACCCAATCAGCATCAACAAAAGCATGGAGATGAAGGGGGGAGTGTTTGCGGAAAAAAAGGCCATGATTGAGAGTCCCGTGAAGATATCGCAAGATTCGTTTGACTGTAGACCAATGTATAGTAGATGGTCGATGCATGAATTGGGATAATTTATTGACCGCAAACAAGATATCTGGACGGGTGAGAGATAAGTATTATAAGGAACCAAAGACTTGACGATATTGAGTTGAGTCTATAGCAGGGCTTCCATTACATAATTTGAACGACTCGCCGGTAGACAAAGGTGTTGTAACTGCGTTTGCATCTTGCATGTTTGTTTTGATAATAGATCTTAAATATACTTTCATTATGATAGGAAGAGTCCGGAAGATGTGTAGGTTGCTTCCACTCCCAAAAAATAGCTCAATATTCCCAGATCTTTAAGGGAGAATCGATTTGCTAAATGCTTCAGGAATGCCTTGATTTCCATATGATTGTTGCCGGTGACAATAATATCATCCACATATACCAGAAGATATATTATAGTACCTCTTCGGTGACGGAAAAATAGGGAGGTATCAGACTTAGAGTTAAGTTCAGTATACCAAAAACGAGCCAAGTTCAGTGTACCAAGCTCGTGGAGCTTGACGAAGTCCATAAATAGCTTTTTGTAGTTTACAAACATGTTTTGGATGCTAAGGGTGGATGAAGCCAGGAGGTTGCTGCATAAAGACATCGTCAGTTGGGCTCCCCTATAAAAAGGCATTGTTAACATCGAGTTGTCATAAATGCCAGCCTTGTGAGATGGTCAAACTCAGAATAAAGCGGATTGTGGTGGGTTTAACAACAGGGCTAAATGTCTTAGTGAAGTCAACATCAGGACGTTGATGAAACCCTATGGCCACTAGACGTGCTTTATATCTGGCAACGGATCCATCTGGGTTCCGCTTAATTCGAAAGACCCACTTACACCCGATGATGTTTTGTGTGGGATGAGAGGGTACAAGGGTCCATGTAGAATTATGGAAGAGGGCATCATATTCTTCACACATGGCTTTACGCCAGTATGGAGATTTTTTAGCTTAAGTAATTGTGGTAGATTCAGTGGTCTCTGACGAGGATGTTGTGATGGTATGTAGATCAAGGACTTGCCGTGGTTTAAAAACACCACTTTTGGAGCATGTTGTCAGTGGATGTCCAAGGGCTATAGGATGTGTTGTAGGTATGGGCGGTGGAGAGGCACTAAGACGGGTTAGGGGAGGCTGAGGGACTTCAGTGTCATTGGTCCTAGGAGAGGAGACAGATAGTGGTTGTATTTCCAAGTACATGCCTTCAGTTATAGGGGAACCTTGTGAAGAAGGGATAGGTGCAATGGAGGGGGTGAGGAGTTGTTGAACCGGGAGAAAGAGAGTGTGGATCCTGAGGAGAAGGACTAGATGGTACTATGGGAGACTCGATTGATAGGATTAATGGTGTACTCCAATGATGTATATATGATGAAGTAGGTCGCACAGTAGGAGACTCAGGGTTTTGAAACGAAAAGGTGGTTTCTATAAAAATAACATAACGGGACGTAAAGACTTTTTGAGATTGGGGATCATAGCATCGAAAAGCATTATGTTCAAGAGAGTAGCCAATGAAAACGCAAGGCTTAGATTTTGAGTTTAACTTATGTGAGGCATAGGGACGGAGCCATGGATAACATAAACATCCAAACACTTTGAGTTTTTGAAGATTTGGGGATTTATGAAATAATTTTTCAAATGGCGACTCGTACTCGAGGACTAGGGTAAGCATACGATTAATGAGGTAGACGACAGCTTGAAATGCTGCAGTCCAAAAAGTTGTTGGCATAGAGGCTTGGTATAGGAGTGTGAGACCAATTTCAACTATATGTCGATGTTTGCATTCAGTAAAGCCAACAAGGTAAGGAGTATGGGAGGGTGACTTAAGGTGTTGTATACCACAAGCAGAGAGGCAGGATGTCAGGGCTTGATATTCGCCGCTACTATCGGAGTAAATAGTTTTAATTTTAGACTGAAAGAAGTTTTCGACCAATCTTCGAAAGTTGGCAAAGATTGTTGAAACTTCAGATTTATGGTGAAGAGAGTATAACCATGTATACTTAGTGAAATAGTCTACGAAAATAATATAAAATCTGAACTTATCAAAGGAAGTGATTGGAGCAGGGCCCCAAACATCAGTGTAAATAACCTCATAGGGTTTAGAGCAGGATATTGAGGATATTCCAAATGAGAGTCTATAACCTCTATTACTTAAATAGGCATCACAATGAGTTAGAATGTTATTGGGGTTAAGCGTAGGAAGAGAATAACGGGAAAATAATTTTTGCTGGATAAAGGATGAGGGGTGACCAAGACGTCGATGTCATATATCAGTTGGATCTGCGACAGAAGAGTAAGCAGTAGGTTGGGTGATTTGTGGAACTAACGGCCACTCCTAAATGTTGTCCTTACTCTGGCCTCGGACCAAGGATGCTCCCGTGCTAAGTCCTTGACAAGAAAGGAGTTAGGAAAGAATTCAATGGAAGTATTACTTTGTTTGCAAAATTAAGAAACAGAAATGAGATTTCGTTTGATGTAGGGTGCACACAAAACATCATCGAGCATAAAGTTTGTGCTATGTGAATGGGGAGTCTGTTACCGTCACCAACGATGATGTCTTCATTTCTGTCGTAGTTGTTGTGGACGGACAAGTTTTGTAGATCAAAGGTAATGTGATGAGATGCACAAGAGTTCACAATCCAATTTTGGTTGCCAGTGTTCGGTGCAGTTGTAAGATTTACGTGAGGCCAATGTGATGGAGGAGGAAGTTTGGGTCGAGTTCTACAGACCTTTGCTGAGTGGCCAACTTTGTTACACAATTGGCAGACAACTTTTTGTTGATTTGTATAATCAGGACGCTAGGACTGAGGATAATTGTAGTAGACGCCTTGATGATTGCGATTGAAATGCGGAGGTGGATGGGGGGAGGTTTGGTTAGAGCCCACAAATTCAGGAGGCATGCTGGCCAAACCTTTGTTGATGGTTTTGTTGTACCGGTTGCCTTTCTGTGATTTTTGACTGACTTGAGTTGTGATGGATGGACTCGGCAATTTGTCTTCACGCTTGAGATATATCTCATAGTCAGTCAACTTGTCATAGAATTCTTCAAATGACATCAGTGAGTCGCGTGCCCGTATCGCTACTGCCAGTTCCTTATACTCATCCCTGAGGCCATTAAGTGCGTGGATAATGACTTCTTCATCACTAAGATTATGATCTATCAGGGCCAAGTTATCAATGATAACTTTGATATTTTGTAGATAGTCAGCAATAGTATTTCCCTCTTGTTTCGCTTGCATGAGACTAGATAGAAGATTGAGCAGGCGAGTACGCGAACGATTTGCCAAGGTGGTTTGCAGCTTGCACCAGGCTTCGGCAGCAGTGTCACATGAAGATATAAGTGGGGCAAGGGATCCAGTGACGGAAGCTTGAATTGGTTGAAGGATGAGACGATCTTGTCGTAACCACAGTTTGTGGTCTGGATTTAATATTGGGCTGGGTGTTCTTGGGATGTTAAGCACTACTAGTGGACAACGGTGAGAGCCATCGATGTAACCTAATAGATCACAGCGACGCAGGCTCCGAGATAGTAGGCCTGAGGTGCGCTCGGGGCTAGGGCAGAGGGATCTTCGCTAGTGAGAAAGGAAGAGCGGGACGGTCGAGGCAGACGTAGCCGCGTTCTTCCACGGGTGGGGTGCTCGGGGCGGAGGCATAGGGCGCTTCGCCGGATTGACTAGATTTGTTGTGCGTCAGAGGAGAAGCAACACCGGTGCGGTGAGCACAGCGCTAGAGGCTGCCCTTTCCAACCGGAGGACGACGTTTCTCGACGAGAGGCAGCGTCACCTGCAGGGATCTGGATAATGCCGCCACCTAAGAAGGTGGACGTGAGGAACCGGAGGCCGTCGAGGTCCCACTTGGCATACTCCCGGTACCAGTCGCGTGTATGGCAGAGATGAGGAGGAGAGGAGGTAAGCCAGAACCAATCCCACTTTGGGAGAAGCCGACGATGCTGCGGGCGCAATCCTACTTTGGGAGAAGCTGGTGATGCTGCGAACGTAGAGCGGCCGATCGGCAACGGTTTTCTGCCAATGGATTTCTACGCAGCCACCGGTGAGATCGAGGAGGCCGACGAAGGGGAAAGAAGGGCCGGAAGGGAAGTTTGGATGGGCAGCTACGATGGCTTGTAGAGGACACTGAGTTGGAGCTGTCTTGTTCTCGTCGGAGTTAGGGAACAAATGTCATGTGACCTGTGACTCTGATCATTTAGTAGTGGCTTCCAAAATGATTAGAGTTGCAGAGTCAGTCAGCTACAGCATTTGGGAGCAGAGAAGGAGTAGTAGAGGATTTATTTGGTCCTCGTCGTCATTCTCCCTAGAGATTTCCGGAAGGAAGGAAGATGCAGCAGAGGAAGGGTGGAAGCAGCAACGATGGCTGCGAGATTAGGGCTCTGATATCATGATAGAAATGAAATACGAAGAAGAAGATTACATTAAGTTTGAAACAATACTCCCTATTTATACATATTAGAAGAGAGAATTTTCCTCAACAGAGGAGGATTTTCCTCAACAGATTTACGATATTTCCTCAGGTAGTTGGGGAGATCTCAACTGTTGTTAAGGTTGTAATCACTGTTATCACAGGAGATCTTGATTGTTATTAGCGAAGGAGTAGAGGAGAGGTGAAGAAGGGTCAGGAATCAAAGATGGAAGAGGAGGTGGAGGAAGGGGAGGGGGATGAGGAGGAGGAGAGGAGGAGAAGAGCAAGGAGGTAGAGGCGAAGTGGGAGGAGAAGGAAAACGAGGATGATAAGGCAAAAGAGGAGGAGGAGGAGGTGGCGGCGGAGAAGGATAGGGAGGAGGCAGAGGAGGGTTTGGGGTTTTGAATTGAACCGATTCAGTGACCCAAACCAATTCAAAGATTTTTATAAGGACAAAACTGATATTTATGAAAAAAGATGCTGCAAATAAAAACGATTACAAGGTGCATCATATTTTATCATATGATTATGGGGGGCTTTATTTGGTAAATTATCCAATTTTAAAGAAAAGAAAAAGAAAAATAGTTTCCACTTAATGTGCAACAGTATTCATTAGTTTATTTGGCTACACACTAGGCTTCCCAAAAACGATGTGTATGAGATTATAAAAAAAAAAACACTCATACTTGTTGCACACTTTACAAAATACTTTGCTTAGAGAAAAGTATCTTCCACATTTACATTACGGACCAACACTCTTCTATCATAGCTTTTCTAGTTCAGGTAGGCATCCGCTCGAGGTTCCCAATTCTCAGAAACAATCCCTTTGCTTGCAGGATTAAGGCTTTGTACATGAACCCTTCGGAGACACCTCATTGGAGGGAGTCTCTTACACTAGGCTACGTATTTTTTAATAATTTAACTGACTGATACCAATAGTTCTACCAGTTAAATGATACAAGATTGTCTCTGCTGAGACATCCTGGTATTTACCTAGTCTTTGAATACGTATAAGAGCATCTTATCGCAATTCAGTGTAATATTTAAAAAAGAAAATTCGTTTTTCCTAGTGGCGCAGGATTTATTTGAAAGGTCCTCCCTACACTGAACAGGTGATTTTTTTTTTTGTCTAAATATAAATTCATGAATCAATTGATCGAGCAACAACAAGGTGACATCTTTCCCCTTCGTGTCTCCTGCCGCTCATTCAAACCGCCTAATAAATACCTTGGTTTTCTATTTCGAATGACAATTAAACCAAGCAGATTGCTTTCCAAAACAAACAAAACGGATTACTTCTTGCAGAAGACCAAGAACAAGAAGGCCGCAGCCAAAGCCACCAACGTACCTTTCATAAAGAGGAAAAGCAAGCCGGGAGAACAAGCATCTAACTAGATCCCAAAAATGAAACAACTCCTTGCGTCGGAAAAGCAAAACTCTTGAGAACCCTAACCCCCAAAATTTGAGCTAAAGAATAGAGATTAAGATCTTGGATCGAAGACAGGGGTTGCAAGGAGAGAGATCGCGGCGTGCGTACCTCCGACGGCTGTGCGTACCCCCGACAGATGTGCGTACCTGAATGTGGGTTGTGGTGATTTGAGACCGACGACCCGCCTCCTCCTAAAGACATGATACTAAACTTGAATTCGACTACGCTAACTCCGTTATGTGGCTAAGAATGGATGAGTCTCAGCTGTACATCCACACGCAGGATACAGAAAACAGACGTATGATGTACGGAACATAGCGTGGAACCCGCAGTTGAAGGTAGCTCGACCAAATGGATGCATGATTCACACTGTTCCTTGGCCTGATCAAGACGGTCACGAACACCAGCCGGTAGGTGTCGGGTTCCACGTGACTGGGTTTCCACAACGTGGCCTTCCGCTACTGGGTTTCTACAGTAGGTGTATGCATGAGCCACCGCACAGGAACCTTTCGCACGGTGGGTGAATGACCACCCACCGCCGCGCGAACCTTCTGGGTTGCGGTGAAATATGTCACAATTATCACGTGACATCGTTCCCCACCCAATCAAAACAGTGTGACAAATAATAATTTTATTTTCATGATATCCCATCCAAATCGAAAACGAAAACATTGTGACAAATATTTCTTTCTCTGATAAAATTTTGAGATTTTATGAAATTGATGAGTATATATTTTATTCCAAAAAACACGTTGTCGTGTCCCTCTAATTACTGATCTCTCTCTATCTGGAGTTGGGTGTTCAGTGTTTAATCGTCTGCAAACAAGGCATTTACAATATACATATAAAACACAACATGTCATAATTATTGGTTGGATTCATCTTGATTGGATAGCTTTTTTATTTTTTTTGTGATGGTAAATTAATTTTTTGGCCAGAAAAAGTTTAGCTAATGCAAGAGGTAATTAATTGTAAGAGAGGAAAATTGAAAGACTTGCAACGAAGCATGAAACAACAACCATTTAAAGCCAACTCACTTTGTTGAGTCACTATTTGCAAGTGACATCATTACCGACAGTTCAGCATACATCATAACCTAACGTTATATATTATCTTCAAACCGTAGAAAATGATCACTTTTACACTGATTGCACACTCACTCACTAACTGTAAATAACAGTTCACGTACTAGAAGCTTCCAAGATTTTGATTTAATCTTTCTTTTTTTAAAAGTAAAATTATATAAAGCAAATCAAGAGTTCTAACCGCTCTAGTTAAGTTTCTCATCCATTATCATTAATTTTTTAGAGAATGCAATCATTCTTCATTCATTATTATCAATTTCTTTATTTATTATGATTTAAATATTTTAATTTTTCATTCATTATAAATATAATTATTATTATTATTAAATATTTTTTATTTATTATTATTAATTTTTTATTATGATTTAAACATTATAAATTTGAATTAATTCTTGAACGTTGTGAAATTGATGATAATAAATGTTTTTGACGAGAGAACATCTATATAAATGAAGATTTTGGTCATTGAGTTCTATCTCTCTACATCATCTAAAGCGAGAGTTCTGAGTCAAAAAATGTCAAAATATTAAGAGAAATTATTATTAAAATTCTTGACAACAATAATTGGAGGTATGTAATTTTCATTTTTGCATTAATTTTTTTGTGTTTCTAATATGATGGTTTAGAAACACATTTTGATCTTAAATTTTCTTAGAACAACTACGTTAAAAGAAAATGTGGAGAACATGATCTCCCAAAATTGACAATCCTATCAGCAAATCTGATGCTATTACAAAGCAACAATATTGTGAGCTCAATATTAAGATAAATAGTCTATTACTATTGTGACTTCGTTAAGAGGAGGAAGGATACCAAGAGTAATACACTGATTCACAAAAAAAAATTTGGTTACATGTTTTGATGATCCAATGTGCTTAGGAAAAAAGCTATTCAATCAAGATGAATCCAACCATTATATGTATATTGTAAATGCCTTGTTTGCAGACAATTAAACACTGAACACCCCAGCAAAGAGAGATCATTCTTCCAAATCACATCACAGAAGCATTAACAAAGGAATCGTCAGATTCTAAGACGGAAGCACAGGACTGTTGTTGGACAATGGGGAAGGGAGGTTCAAGGTCTTGGAGCTGAGGATTCACATAAACCAACACTTTCTCTTTCTGTACAAGTGCATGAGGCTTAATCATCGCATGCTAATCTCTAAACGGTATAGATCCTTGCACTTGTTTCTTATCTTTTATCTTTTTTGCATACATTACGAAAGTAGACATTTCATCCAACGTGCCATTTGTTCACATGCACCATATTTTGACATCTAAGAGGCTGGCAAAACATTCATATGCTCTCATCTGTTCGAGCTTTGATCAGAAGGGTTCAAGTCGTCCTCGATAGACTACCGAGTAATAAATACACTCTGAACGATTAAACCCACCCCTAAATGAAAATATCAACAGAAACACTGATACATTTTTCTTCCTTACAGAAGCATTAGAATTAGCGTTTTGTAAGTATCTGCATATGTGTACATTGCAGTATGTGCTCATTCATGTTCAGCCCAGACCTTCTCTTCTTCATAGCTCATTGAGCCATTGCTGTCCTGAAACAAGACTCAAAGCCCAAATTCAAGTATTGTTCAACTTTTAGAGCTCAAGAATCCTATACCAATTAGTAATGAGGACCATTTCATGCGCTATAGATCATGATCAGCATAAGGGGGATCATGATATAAGTGGCGCAGGCAGTACATTGCGAAATTGTACTGCCATACCAAATAAGCATCACACAAACTTAAATCTTCCACAACAGTAGGCTAAAAAAGATTTAGGCCCTCATGACCGTAAGCAAACTCCATCACAACCTATGCTACAACGGAGGATTTTCCTCCACTTGCCCAGCCCAACTAGATATCTATCGTTTAGGCTCTTCCAGAAAGATCATTACTCTTAACTGACATCATATCCATCTTTCTCAGTCTTACCAAGTTTATCCCAAATGACCGTGCTAACCTCGTTTGATCTTGAAGATCTGAATCTTCTTGTCATTATAAAATAACAGGTATATTCTTATGCAATCTGAATTTTCAGATGAGCCAAACACACTGACGCTGAAATGAGTCGAGATTGGAAGCAATTTCTGTCCCAAAGTAACATTGTAGAACCAATTCACTATCTACAAGCATTAAACAGATGGGACTCAGAGAAGAACTACAAGGAAAAGCATGCAGCAGCGCATCGATCGTTCTTGTGTACATAGTAATCTAAGTCAAAGATTTTAAGTGTGCATAGTCGTCTAGATCGATCATTTTAATTCTGGTCTCCGAGCAAAAAAGACCAGTCTTTACCAGTACAATGGCCAACCGGTGCCAGGCAATTTCACCCGATTCAGTCCACAACTGACATCACTTCCCAGTAAGGTTACCGCACCGGGACTTTTGGGTGGTCAGTATGCCTACTGAACAATAGCTATACCAGATTTTTCCTTTTTTCTATTTTTATATTTTATTAACCATCATCGTTAACTGTCTTCTTTTTTTTTTTTTCCCTTTTCTCACTCCTCCTGAGTGAATACCTCTCCCTACTAAGTTTCACACGTGCGGTACTAAAGTGATATCTGATTATAAGGGTCAACCTACGTCAGTCTAAATTTTCTCCTCGTACAATACTCCACCAAAGACATTCACAAAGAAAAAATTATTAGAAAGATGAAAACATGAGTGATATGTTGTCACACGTAAAAATGATAAGAAAAATAAAAAATACTAAGATTCATCATGTTGCCAAAATGATGTAGTATAAATAATATATACTGATACGACATTAAATAGACACATGGATCATCTCATATCGGTGGTTCTAATCTAAGAATCTCGTATTAACTGGTATAGAATTTATACTAAGTGAAACAATTATAATTTTTACTATTCTAAATAGTATTGATCAGTAACAATTTCGATTGTTACCGATCATATTGACTTATTTCAAATGATCCATTTGACTATAAAAAAAAAAAACTTTTAAAACCCTTTTCTTCTCATCTTTCACTCTCTCAAATTCTTTCTCACTCGTATTTCTCTCTTTTTCTCATATTTTTCATTCTCTCAAACTCAATAAAATTATAAATTTTGAATTGGATCAAATTTTGAGGATTAATATGTTAGTGAATAACACTCTATTTAAAGGTATGTATGCTCATCTAGATTTCTATTGATTTATGAAATGATCAAGCCTATTCTCTATAGTTAATATATAAAATATTGTTTAACATGTTTATGATTGTAGAATATGATTAATTAGAGAGTATTTATGATTTTTAATATTGTGATTAGTATGTTTAATGCAGATTTAATTGAAAGTAAATACATTTGGATAAAATCTTTGTATTTAATGCATATTAAGATGATTTACATGTTTACAATGGTAGAAGGGGTATAATTAGGTTTTAATTAAATCTAATTAGGGAGTAATTAACTATGTTAATGCCATGATTAGTGTATTTAATGATTATTTTATTATAATTTGACTTGTATATAATCATATATATATATATAATCATATATATATATATACATATGTATAATATCTCTTAAGGTGATTGACATGTTTACGGTGGTAAAAAAGAGCAAATTAGGGATTAATTAAGTTTTTTAATGCTATAATTTATACATTTAATTATGATTATATCATATTTTGACCTATATTGGGTCAATTCTATGTTAGGATATTTGTCATATTTATATTAGTACAAGAGGGCTAATTAGGAAGTTATTAGTGTTTTTAATACTATTTTATTATTTTAATTTTAAATTTCTTTTATATCTTACCAATTAATGGATCAAGTGAAAAAATATTAGATTATGTTGTCATATCTAATTAAGTAAGATATATTATAGATTTAATTGAATCTTGATAATGGTTATTAGTCAATAGAAAGGAAGCCCAATTATAAAATAATTCCTTATGAGATGACTTTGATGGGAGGGACTCTCTTAGTTATTTATCCTATGCCCTCTACTCTTGCGGATAAATAGATAAGACCTCTTAGAGATTCAATATAGATACATTACATTATTGAGAGATTACATATCTTTTCTTATCTCTCCTTTGTCCTTAATCCATTATTTATAATAATCTTGTGAATGATAGAAAGAGAGGAGAAGGCGAATCTAGCTTTTCTTGCAGATCAATATGATTGTAGTTTTTTAATTCGACGATAGTATGTTTATAAATCAGATAAAGGATTTCTAAATGGTATAAATAGGTATATATCATATATATGATTTATTGTTATTTGATTTTAATTTTTTGACATTAAAATTTTTATATAATAGTAGCATATTATAAATTTTATGCTTACAAGAGAAAGAGTCGGGGGAAGGAAAGATGAAAACAAAGACAAAAGAGTAGGAGGGGAAGGAGATGAAGGAGGAGGAGGAAGGAGAGGGGGTAGAGGAGGGGGAGGAGGAGGTGAATGATGAGAGGAAAAGGAGGAAATTTAGGCTCTAATTTCAATAAAAAAATCAAGCTATGAATTATCTTTTGTATTAATGTCATTTAACATAAAGTGTGAGGTCATTTCCATCCAAATGATTATGAGGGATGCCATTTTGATAAATTATTCTAAAAAATTTAAGACTAACGCATTAGTAATTAAGCTACAATTCTTTGTAATAATAAGGAAATCGGCTTATGAACTGTTATCATTATCACAATCTTGATCTATGAGGGGATTGATGTCTTATTAGGTAATATATCATTCTTTATAAGAATTGAAAGTGGTGATGTTTTACTCTTAACCAAGGGAAGAAAACAAAACAAGAGTTTTATTTTTGTCTTTGGGTGGAAGATCATGTATATAAGATATTTTCTCAATCTTAGCTCCTATGGTCAAGTTTCTACCCTTGTAGAGAATTCAAAGGAAAGAAAAAAAAATCCGAAGAAGAAAGACTACTAAGCATGGGGGAGAGAAGGATTGGAGGAGCTCTCCCCATTGCTTTGATGGCAAAAAGTGATGAAGAAATGTTTGGATAGAACAGAGCCAAGAGAGATATAAGTTATTGAGATGAGGCCTTGGATGATGTGTTGCCTCCCCATCTTTGAAACAAGTAGAAATTAAGATAGTGTAGTCATGAAGGTTTAGCTTAAAGTGGATAGATGTTTCAATAGACTCATTACTATGATATGTTTATCATCCTTTGCTGTTTAATTTATATTTTCACTCTGTCTCTCTTTCACTCACATTGATACTGCTCGTTTGTGTATTTTGGTTTGATCTGAGTTGATCTGATTTATTTCTTTCATCCTTCAATGTAGTCAGTGGGGAGTGATTATCGTGATACATTTTCAGAGACAAACACTACTTTACTATTAGATAAGTTATTTTTGGAGAAATAAAAAGTTATGTCTAATTTTCTTCAATGAAGTGATTACGGTAACACATTTTCGAGGCAAGCACTAATTCACCATTAGATAGGTTATTTTTGGAGAAATAAAAAAGTCTAATTTTCTCCAACGAAATCGTTAAGATATTTAAACCAGTAAGGGGTTGAGAATATTTACTGTTCCTATGACATCAACGGTCTCTAATGGTTAAGTTTTGATAATTTAACTTGTTGTTTTAAGTTAGTGAGAATACACTAATTTGATAAAAAGATGATATTTGATGAGATAAATAGTAAACCTTAGGTGAGTAAAGTTAAAATAGGTTTATACATCAATAACAAGCCTTTATATTCAAAATGAATCTTTTAGTATCGTTGAAAGCATAGTATAAGATAAAAAATTCAAAATAAACTTTAATTTTCCTTCATTGATTAAAGAATTAATAAAAAAATTATTTAATATTATCATAAACATGATGTGACTAACATGTTAGCCACCTCACCTCCACCTAACTAATGAATCAACTCCAAGTCATCGTCACCTCAACTTTTCGTAAGGGATATAACAGTTGCTTACATATGATCAATAGGGTTGACACGATCGACATAATTAAACCCTGATCCACGTACCTATTTAATAGGCTCTGTGTAATCAACATGGTTGAATCACTTGGACACCATGTGGGAGACACATAGATGACCAATCATTATCACATCAGCGTGGTTACCTTTGGTAAGCATCAACTAGCGAATGATTATGGTCAACCTTTGCTCACCCATTATCATACAAGTATAACAATTTTGTATGTGGATAATGATTATGATAGATAATTACGCTCCATTATTGTATTAGTTGCTTAATGAATCAACATAACAATTCCAAACTTTCACTATAAAAAGGGACACATAGGTATATCTTGACATACTAAAATTTATTAAATAAGTTTGAATTGTTCGACCATCAAAGGAATTTACCTTGAGATAGAATCGAAAAGTAGATTCTGGTTGAATCCGACTTAGCTTTGAAATAACTAAATCTTACACTAACACAATTATTTATTAATTTTGCATGAGTTAGAAGATTTGACCTGAGTCGTTGGATCAAATTTGACATCACTGATTTAATCAACAATGACCTAATTGATATAATCAACAATAAGCCATTAGATTAAAAGTGATAGTTAATGTGACAAACACAAAAAAACAATCTAAAAATGAGAGGGGATGGATGGTACAAGAAGAATACTTGTGTAAAAAAAAATTATTAAATCAAAATGAAGAGATTAAGGAACATTCAAATGGAGGTAGAAAGGTGAATTGAATTGAAATTAAATCTAATATAAATAGATTCAAAATTTGAGTTTAAACAATATAAATTAGCATGGACCAAACTGAACTAATTTTAATTAAAAAAATATCAATCCGATCATGTTTATTATCGTTTTAAGTCCTTAATCGATTTAAAAGTTCAATATATTGTTCAATTTCAAACTAAAAAGGAATAGAATAAAATGGGGATTTGGGGAGGGCAGACCGACTGAAAAATGTTGAAAATTTGAGAAAGGGATTTTATTATTGCTTATAAAATCTTGAAAATTTGAAGACACCAAATCGACATTACTATTCTTAAACAAATTGAGAGACAGAAATTTTAGCTCCTCACTTTCCCAATCCTAAGGAAGATAGGGAAGCGGACCACCTTGACAGCCTTCCCGTCCCCACCCCATGCCTTCTCAAGATCACTCACCATCCCATCCGTCAAAAGCTCCACTCCTCTTTCCTTAGCCGTCTGATACGCCGACCACGACCTAATGTAGGTGAGATACGTCCCCATGTCCATTGCCCGCTCCGCCGCGAACTCAAACGGCCCCGTGCCTTCCTCCCCGTCCACCGGATCGTACGGGAACAGCAGGCTCCTGTACTCGTCGTCCACCATCTGTCGTGCCGCCGCCCAGAACCGGCCCGACTCGGTGTACAGGCGCCAGAACACCGTGTCCACCGCCGGGTCGACTCGGGGCTCGGTATAGCACCACACGGCGAGGACGCCTCCGGGCTTGGCTAGGACCGAGTTGACCCCGTCGTAGAAGGTGGGAAGGTCGAACCAATGGAGCGCCTGGGCCACGCAGACCAGGTTCACGGTCGAAGGCGGCGCCACGTGCTGGTGCAGATCCGTGGGCGACAGGGTCAGCGGCGTGTGGCGGTAGTCGATGTTGGGGAGCCTGGGCGCGAAGCTGAGTTGCTCCTGACTCGTGTCCGTCGCCACCACTCTCTTGTAGAGCCTGGCTAGCTGAAGCAGCAATTTGGGCCTGTGAGAGCGAGCGACAAAAAGAGAGAGAGAGAGAGAGAGAGAGAGAGAGAGAGAGAGAGAGAGAGAGAGAGAGAGAGTGCTCACGGAGACGGCGGCCTGACCGCTGCCGGTGCCCACATCCCAAGCCAGGTCGTGCTGGGGAGTCTTGGATGCGATGAACCGGAATAGATCGTCCGGATAACTCGGCCGAGTCTCCACATAATTCTGCGCTTGCTTGCAGAACAGGTTCGCCATTCCTCTCTCTCACTCTCTCTCTCTCTCTCTCTGCGCGCAAGCCCTGAGTCAAACTTGCGTGGATGCGTGCGCTGCTGTACAAGACTCCACCGGGCTTGTATAAGAGGAAGAGTTCTATAGGAATCTGGCTTCCTCCATGTATTGACACACATGCCCAAACCCTGAGTCAAACTTGCTTCCCAAGTATGCCATGACAAGGCACGCTTCACGATCCAACTAATTAGGGAGTTGGAATTCGAATTGAGAAGCACTATCTTGTCATCCAATTGCCACCCAAAAACTCAAAAGAGTCTGTTCTCTATCAATAGGAGCCAAATTCCATCTTCCATCTTGCTTTATATCAATAGTCCATCAATAAAAAAACCATATTTTAAGTGTGTAGTGATGTAAGTATTACTTGGTAATTTATGCTCCAGCAGTTTATTCAATATATGTGATAAATTTACCCTTCTAATATTTATAATATTTATTCAAAAGTAAATACATATTTTTTTATTTAAATTAATAAACAAATAAATAAAATAAATTTTGTATGACATAGATATATATTTAAATAAATAATATAATAATGAATATAAATATAAAATAATATTCAATAAATAAATAAAATTTTAACTTATAAAAGATATAAATCATGTTAGTTTTTCACTAAATTATGTTGACAATATTGTGAGTTTAGATAATGTTATGGGGTGTTTTGAAACTTTAAAAAAATTATATTAGCATCCCACAAATATCTAAATGCTAATGCTATCCTGCATCAATATTTGAGTATTTACAGTACAACATCCAAACCAAATGTGATTTTAACAAATTATCAAACATCAATTTGCATTTAAAATATACATTGAGCCCTTAATAAATGTGTCCCCAAAATATACATTTAGTCTTTTAGCATTTTTATCAAAGTTATCAAAATTGGATCAGATACTCCCGTCTAGGGCGGAGCGGATGGATAAATAGGTCGGTTTGTATGTTTATGTTTAATTTTTTTTAAAATATATTATGTTAAAAACATAAAATATATCGATAATATTATAAAAATAATTTATATAATATAATGAAAGAGATCTCATTAACTCTCAGATGAAATATAAATTTAGAGAATTAGCATTTGGTTTGAATTAAGTCTGTCTTTAGCTTGGAGTGAGGATTAAATAAGTCTTTTACGTTGCAAAGCCTTGTTGTTGATTACTATTCGGAGTTTGCCATTGGTAGGCTTATGGGTGGGACGACGGTTAGTGATCAGAAAGAAATATTTATAGAAGAGAGGACGAGCAGCCGAGTGGAAGAAGAAAGTGTTGTCGAGATGCAAAATAGTGCTATAGTTCTTTCTGATTTGGTTTCTTCTCCATCTTTTTTCACTTTACTCATGCTTTTATTTTCTATGATTTTGTGGGTCAAAACTACCATAGATATCGGAGACTTAATCTGATATACACTGTTAGACATAGTGCGGTCCATGATGAGTTTCACTAATCTATCCATCTCATTCTAGGGATACATCATAGAGACCATAACTTATCTTTTCAACAAAGTTCCAATTGAGTCAATAATGTCTATATCATATAAGATGTGGAAAGGGAAGAAACTCGATTTTAAGGTTATTAAGATTTGGGGCTGCTCTGCCCATATTAAAAACACAACCCCAATAAGTTGGAATCCAGGATGGAGCGGTGTAAATTTGTGAGATACCCCAAAAAAACTTGTGGGTATTATTTCTATCATCCTGAGGACAAAAAGGTCTTTGTAGCCAAGAGAACGATGTTCATTGAGAAGAAATACATTCTTGAAGGAGATAGTAGGAGTATGATAGAATTGAGCGAGGTTGGAGAACCTAGCTCAAGCACCACTCCATAGCCTAAGTCTGTTTAGGTAACTAGCACACAAGTTCTAACTATATATAGGTCCGACAGAGTATCCTATCCACCTGAGAGATATGTGGGATATATTAGAGAGAGAGGATATTGAGGATATTGATTCTCAAACCTATAAGGTGGTCATTATGAGTATAGACTCTAGGAAATAACAAATAGTCATAAATTCTAAGATGAATTCTATGTACTCTAACAAGATTTGGAATCTAGTTGAAGTACCCAAGGAGAAGATTAGAGTATATGGAAAGGTAGAGACCTATAAAGTAAGACTAGTGACTAAAGGGTATCGTAAAAAATAATATGTTGATTATGACGAAACCTTCTCACCCGTAGCCATGCTAAAATCCATCCGAAATCTATTGGCTATTGCAACATACTATGATTATGAGATCTGACAGATAAATGTGAAAATCACGTTCCTTAATGGCAACCTCGAGGAGAAAGTGTATATGATACAATTTGAGGGATTCGTGTCCAAGAACTACCCAAATAAGGTGTGTAGGTTGCTTAGGTCTATTTATGGACTAAAGCAAGCTTTCCGAAGTTGGAACATAAGATTTGATGAGGCAATCAGATCTTATGACTTCGTTAAAAATGAAGATGAGCCTTATGTGTACAGGAAGATAAGTGGGAGTGTTATCACCTTCTTGGTGTTATATATGGATGATATCCTAATCACTAGGAATGATATAGGAATGCTATCCACATCAAGTTTTAGACACTTCTCCATGAAGGACTTAGGGGAAGCATCCTATATCTTGGGGATTCAAATCTATAGAGATAGATCCAAGAGGATGCTTAGGTTGTCCCCAGGGACATAGACACCATTTTTAAAAGGTTTGGCATGAAAAATTCCAAGAGAAGTCTCATACCGATGAGATATGAGATATCGCTTTCTAGGAGTATGTCCCCAAAGACTCTTGAAGAAATGATGAACATGGATAGGATACCCTATGTCTCAATATTAGGGTCTACCATGTACGTCATGCTATGTACCAGGCCTGATATAACGCATGCTCTGAGTGTCACGAGTAGGTATCAAGCGGATCCAAGCTTGGAGTATTGGAAAATAGTAAAGTGTATGCTTAAGTACGACTAAGGATCATTTACTGGTATATGGAGGTAGTAGTCTCAGGGTTAAAGGCTACACGTACTCGACTTTCCAATCTGATATCGATGATAGTAAATTGAATTTAGGGTATGTGTACACTTAGAATGGATAAGTAGTATGTTGGAAGAGTTTCAAGCAAGATACTACCGCTGACCCGACCACATAGGCAGAATACATTGCTGCAGCAAAGGCAGCAAAGGAGGGAGTCTAGATGAAAAAGTTCATCATAGATCTAGGAGTCGTGCTGGGCAACGAGGAGTCGATTCCCTTATATTATGACAACAATAGGACGATTTCTCAAGTGAAGGAACCCAGGTCTCATCAGAAGTCTAAGCACATTCTGAAGAGGTTCCACATGATCAAAGAGATCATGACCCGAGGAGATGTAGTAGTGGAAAGAGTTCCATCCAAAGATAACATCGCAGATCCATTGATAAAGTCATTGTTTCATATTGTTTTTGAGCATCACAGGGGTCTGATGTGTTAGCATCGGAGCGGCACTAAGAGGGGAGGGGGGTTGAATTAGTGCAACAGATTAAAACTCGTAAGTATGAAATCAATTTCATAAATGTATAGAGATTTTGATTCGACGAAGAATGACTTAGTAAAGATAGCTCAAGTAAAGGAAGTTAAGAATAAGGAGATGAAAACCGAAAGTTTGCTGCTAAGTAAATAAATGTTTCAGAAAGTTAAACACTCATACATGCAAGGAACACCACAATTTAAAGTGGTTCGGTCAAATGACCTACATCCACTTGCGAAGTCTTTTTTGATGAGGCTCCCAACTTCCTCTAGCAAATCACTATGAAGGGGAAGGACCAAATACCCCTCTTACAACCTTTTTACAAGTGGTTCACTCTTATAGATTTTTCAAAGAGAAAGAGGGAGGTGAATACTTAAGCTGTTGAAAACAAGACTTTGCTAAAGCTTTTTCTCAATTTCTAACTTCTAAAAAATGTGTCTTCTCTGTTGAGAATTGAGGAGTATTTATAGACCCCAAGAGGATTTAAATTTGGGCTCCAAATTTGAATTACTTTTGGATTCCCGAAGCTGGCGGTGCCATCGCCTGTTAATGTCACATTAATTGTGTACTGGTGGTGCCACCGCTCGACCTTTCAGGTCACTGGTTGGGCTCCAAATTTAGAACAAACCAGTTCAAATTCGGGCCCAATTGGCCCATAACCGGGTTATAGGATTAACCCTTAATCCTAACCCTAATTACATACAAACTATGAAATTAAGACATAATCCTAAGTAAATTTTTAACTGGCAACATCGAGTTTCCTTCCGACGAGCTTTCTGGCGAACTTCAGGCGGAGTTCCGATATACCCTCGGATTTCTTCCAGCGGACGCCCAATAGGCTCCCAGTCTTGTGGCGAGTTCAACGAGTCTTTGGCAAGTAGCCGAACATTCTTAGTGATCTCTGTGAACCTCGACGATCTTTCCGGCGGACTTCCGAAAACTTCGGCAAGTCCCCGATTCTTTCTCGGTTGGTTCCAACAGCACTTCCGACGATTCTTCGGACTTTCGGTGGACTCTCGAACACCAATCGAACTTGACTCCGGTAGACTTGCTTTATGTCTTTAAGCTATCATAGTTAATCCTGCACATGTAAAAAGCCACTTCGATCTAGACAATTATTACTAAGCTTGAATCTAGTGTTATCCAATATGTCATTGGTTAATCGGCGCTTCGTCTGAATCTTTGGCGCATCGTCCTCTCTTGCGGCCTATTGCCCAATCACCAGTTGAATTCCGCAACTTTGATTTACTTGGTGCAATGTTGGCTCTTCTTGGCTCGAAGCCTTCTGCTGATACGTCGACCATATTCCTCTGGCCCGACATCCAATCTTCTGACATTTTCCACTCCGGCCCAACATGGTTCTTCCTGCTTTAATTGTCTCTCCTTGATCGAAGCTACCTGCGTCACTCAAAATGCATATCAAATAAATCACTTATCAATCGGTTTCATTATCAAAATCCGAGATTCAACAATCTCCCCCTTTTTTATGATGATAACCAATTGATGATGGATTTAACCTTAACTCCCGGAGTTTAACAAACTCCCCCTATCAATATGCTTATTGATAGAAACATTTGGATTTAAAAATCCAAGCAACATGTCATGATCAAATCATGCATGACATTATTTCAATCATTATTTCAATCATTATTTCAATCATTATTTCAATCATTATTTCAATCATTATTTCAATCATTATTTCAATCATTATTTCAATCATTATTTCAATCATTATTTCAATCATTATTTCAATCATTATTTCAATCATTATTTCAATCATTATTTCAATCATTATTTCAATCATCAAAACTCGCACAAAATGTAAAATCATCAAACATGTACAAATATTTATTTTTAAAATATTCATCATTATTTCAATCATTATTTCAATCATTATTTCAATCATTATTTCAATCATTATTTCAATCATTATTTCAATCATTATTTCAATCATTATTTCAATCATTATTTCAATCATTATTTCAATCATTATTTCAATCATTATTTCAATCATTATTTCAATCATTATTTCAATCATTATTTCAATCATCAAAACTCGCACAAAATGTAAAATCATCAAACATGTACAAATATTTATTTTTAAAATATTCATCATTATTTCAATCATCAAAACTCGCACAAAATGTAAAATCATCAAACATGTACAAATATTTATTTTTAAAATATTCATCATTATTTCAATCATTATTTCAATCATTATTTCAATCATTATTTCAATCATCAAAACTCGCACAAAATGTAAAATCATCAAACATGTACAAATATTTATTTTTAAAATATTCATCATTATTTCAATCATCAAAACTCGCACAAAATGTAAAATCATCAAACATGTACAAATATTTATTTTTAAAATATTCATCATTATTTCAATCATCAAAACTCGCACAAAATGTAAAATCATCAAACATGTACAAATATTTATTTTTAAAATATTCATCATTATTTCAATCATTATTTCAATCATTATTTCAATCATTATTTCAATCATTATTTCAATCATTATTTCAATCATTATTTCAATCATCAAAACTCGCACAAAATGTAAAATCATCAAACATGTACAAATATTTATTTTTAAAATATTCATCATTATTTTCTCTCCCTTTGTTATAGGCAAAGAAAGGGGAATAAAAATATAATGGTGCAATTCATTTTCCTTTTCATCAATTTTAAATCATCACATACAAAATAACAAGAAAATTAATTAGATAATGAGATAAACACTTCATGAATACAAGGAATTATACATATGAATCATATCATGAAGGGTAAGATCATGTAAATACCAAAAGACATGATTCATATATTAAGTCTCCTCTTAAATAATCAAAAGAAATTTGTAGGAGTACAAAGAAGAGATCTTGATTAAAAGAAATTTCAAGAAATAAATCCAAGAACAAAAAAAATCATGATTCATTTAGAAAATCTCCTCTTAAGAAAATACCAAGTAGAATCATAGGAGAACGATTAATGAAAAGTCTTGATTCATAATAAATCTTAATTTGTAAATATTAAAGAATCAAGATCATGATTTGGATAAAAATTTATTCAATTTTAAATCATTAAATAAATTTCATGGTTCACAAAATTCATAACATAAATAGATTCATTCTTTTAATTCCAATGGTAATATATTTTCCTTTTTATGTGTTTCATTTTAAGTGATTGATTTCATATAAGTATGCTGAAGTTTTTCATATGAAAACATATATCATAGTTTAAAATCGAAAGAGGAAATATCATCATGGAAATCATCAAGATCAAATAATCATTTCCTCAAATCATCATTCTTTTAATTAAATATAAAATCGTCATGATACTTACATTGTTTCATATAAGCATGCCTTTTTCATTTATGTCAAATCAAAATATGCATCATTTTTAAAACCGAAAAAGTCACTTTGTAAAAATCAATAGTCCATAAATTGTAAGAATCATCATGCATAATTTTTAAAATATTCATCATTATTTTCTCTCCCTTTGTTATAGGCAAAGAAAGGGGAATAAAAATATAATGGTGCAATTCATTTTCCTTTTCATCAATTTTAAATCATCACATACAAAATAACAAGAAAATTAATTAGATAATGAGATAAACACTTCATGAATACAAGGAATTATACATATGAATCATATCATGAAGGGTAAGATCATGTAAATACCAAAAGACATGATTCATATAAATCTTAATTTGTAAATATTAAAGAATCAAGATCATGATTTGGATAAAAATTTATTCAATTTTAAATCATTAAATAAATTTCATGGTTCACAAAATTCATAACATAAATAGATTCATTCTTTTAATTCCAATGGTAATATATTTTCCTTTTTATGTGTTTCATTTTAAGTGATTGATTTCATATAAGTATGCTGAAGTTTTTCATATGAAAACATATATCATAGTTTAAAATCGAAAGAGGAAATATCATCATGGAAATCATCAAGATCAAATAATCATTTCCTCAAATCATCATTCTTTTAATTAAATATAAAATCGTCATGATACTTACATTGTTTCATATAAGCATGCCTTTTTCATTTATGTCAAATCAAAATATGCATCATTTTTAAAACCGAAAAAGTCACTTTGTAAAAATCATCAAACATGTACAAATATTATTTTTAAAATATTCATCATTATTTTCTCTCCCTTTGTTATAGGCAAAGAAAGGGGAATAAAAATATAATGGTGCAATTCATTTTCCTTTTCATCAATTTTTAATCATCACATACAAAATAACAAGAAAATAATTAGATAATGAGATAAACACTTCATGAATACAAGGAATTATACATATGAATCATATCATGAAGGGTAAGATCATGTAAATACCAAAAGACATGATTCATATATTAAGTCTCCTCTTAAATAATCAAAGAAATTTGTAGGAGTACAAAGAAGAGATCTTGATTAAAGAAATTTCAAGAAATAAATCCAAGAACAAAAAAAATCATGATTCATTTAGAAAATCTCCTCTTAAGAAAATACCAAGTAGAATCATAGGAGAACGATTAATGAAAAGTCTTGATTCATAATAAATCTTAATTTGTAAATATTAAAGAATCAAGATCATGATTTGGATAAAAATTTATTCAATTTAAATCATTAAATAAATTTCATGGTTCACAAATTCATAACATAAATAGATTCATTCTTTTAATTCCAATGGTAATATATTTTCCTTTTTATGTGTTTCATTTTAAGTGATTGATTTCATATAAGTATGCTGAAGTTTTTCATATGAAAACATATATCATAGTTTAGTTTAAAATCGAAAGAGGAAATATCATCATGGAAATCATCAAGATCAAATAATCATTTCCTCAATCATCATTCTTTAATTAAATATAAAATCGTCATGATACTTACATTGTTTCATATAAGCATGCCTTTTTCATTTATGTCAAATCAAAATATGCATCATTTTTAAAACCGAAAAAGTCACTTTGTAAAAATCAATAGTCCATAAATTGTAAGAATCATCATGCATAATTTTTAAAATATAAATTTATTAAACATGATCATTAAATCATCATTACATTATTTCATCACGCATGAATTCATAAAGTATTTTCAATCAATTATGAAGATCATCAAGATACACATTATCACTTTATCACATCAAAAAACATCTAGCATGATTTAAGTCTAATATTTTGTTCCTTTATCATATATAATTTTCATGATTATTTTCAAAATTACTATCATGATAAACATGATTTCTAAATTTTGCATTTTCATTACATTATGCAATTTTTAAAAAATAATTTTTTCAAAATAAAAAAAGAAAATGCATCATGGAAAGTATTAAGTAATTTCAAAATAAATTAAGGGGGTTTCGATTGTTAGGATCAAGAGAATTCGAAAATGAAATTTAACACTTTTATGCATTCGGACAAGATTTTGTTATAGATTTTTAAATACAATCATGAAGATAAAACATGCTTATTATCATGGAAATTTTTGTATACAAAACACATAATTTCCAACATGTTATTAAGGCATGTAATAGTATAAAATTCTCATCATATCAATTGAATGAATCAAGAAAGTCTGAAAAATAATCTTAATAAGTTCATGCATTCGGACACATTAAGAGAGTATGAATCTTCAACATGCTCATCATGGAAACCAAGGCACAAGATTTTTAAAGTAAACATGTTAAAAACATTCAATTTCAACATGAAGTGATCAAGAAAAATCTGAAAATGAGTAACGTAAAGAGATTCAAGAAAAATCCGAAAATGATGTTCAATTAATATTCCTTACTCTACATATGCTCACTAAATAATTCATCAAGTAAAACACATCAAGGATTAGTAGTCATCAAGGCAAGGGGCATTAAAAAGTAATTGTTACAATAAGACAAGAAGTGATTGTGTCCACATTTACATAAGGCAAGCAAACAATTTGGCAATTACTAAGCTTGAATCTAGTGTTGTCCGGTATGTCATTTGTTAATCGGTGCTTCATCCGAATCTTTGGCGTATCGTCCTCTCTTGCGGTCTATTACCCAATCGCCAGTTGACCTTTGCAACTTTGATTTACTTGGCGCAATGTCCGCTCTTCTTGGCCCGATGCCTGAGATCTCGATCTGAAGCCTTCTGCCGATACATCGACCGTTTCTCCGGCCCGACGTCCAATCTTCTGACATTTTCCACTTTGGCCCAACATGGTTCTTCCTGCTTTAATTGTCTCTCCTTGATCGAAGCTACTTGCATCACTCAAAACACATATCAAATCGAAACACATATCAATTGGTTTCATCATCAAATCCAAGATTCAACATGATGGGGATCAGACATATAGGTGATTGATTTTATATCAAGTAGGAGATTGCTAGTTAGAGGTGCCCTACAAGCCAATCACGTGAGTGTTGGCACGTGTGACTTAACACATAGTCTTTTCGCTTATTATTATTATTTAAAATTTTATTATTTTATATTGCTTATTGTGTATATGTATAGATGTATTGTGATGTCCATGGATCTGTGCAATGAGAATCGGATTGTGATGAGATCACGACAATGAGACCAATTCACCTTTAAACACAAATCCTAAATAATCCTAGTCATAGGTTACTCGAGAGGAACATTGAGATAACCAGACAAACTAGTGTACTATATACCCGTTCATATGATAGAGGCAACTGGTCTCAGAGCTGCTTATGTGGGGATACTAAGGATACAATACAGATGCTCATTCAAAAATGAGTTCACTGATTGAGGACAAATCCCTGGCCAGGGTTATTCGGATTGAGAGAGAAAGAGTTCTTCGAAAAAATCCAATTAGAGCGAGATTTGAGTAGAAACCGTATGGGTCTGACAACACCATACCCAGTATACAGTCTTTGGGATATTAGATGGATGAGAGACTATAGGTACACGATAAGTGAGGACAAATAAATCCAATGGATTGAATTCCCTTATATCGTCTGGAACTACGACGTAGTGGCCTAATACATCCGCAATAGATGAGTCGAGTGAATATTATCTCTATAATAATTCACTGAGCTAGAAGGAGTTCTTATAGGTACTCATGGCCAACTTGATATTGTGCCTAGAAGGTCACACACATATGGTAGGCATTACGACGAGTAGAGGTTCATATATAAGATATCTGTCGGAAGCCCCTATCTTATTAGATATCCAATAAGCTCTTAAATTATTGGATCCTATGGATGAGATCCAATAAGAACCAATAAGAGATTATTGGATAGAAATCCACTAATATAAGAGGCTTCGGTAGTTGGATGGAGATCCAATACCCAATAGAAGACTACAACGTAGTGGCATAGTACGTCCGCAATCGATGAGTCGAGTGAATAATTATGAAGATAATAATTCATTGAACCAGAAAGAGTTTTGATAGGTATGACTCACGACTAGCTTGATATTGGGCCTAGAGGGTCACAACATATGGTAGACATTGTGACGGGTAGAGGTTCGGAGATGAGATATCCACCGAAGTCCCTATCTTATTAGATATCCAATAAGCCACTGAATTAGTAGATCCTATGGATGAGATCAAATAAGAGCTAATGAGAGATTATTAGATAGAGATCCACTAATCTAAGAGGCTTGGGTAGTTGGATGGAGATCTAATACCCAATAGAGCAAGATCCACTAGGGTTAAGTTGACAGGGGACCTCTATTAATAGGAGGAAACCAAAGGTTCATAGGATAGAGCCTCTCTGGGTTGCCATCTCCTATTCTCCTCTCCCATTCTCCTCCTCAGATAGTAGGCTTGGAGATTTAAAGAACGTCATCACAGTCCTACTGTGTGGATTACTACTAGAGAGGAGAGCACTTGACTTTCTTCATCCTCTCCTATAGATCTGTAGGGATTTAGGGATATACGATCTCCTTAGGTAACATAATTTTTCTCACACGTGGCTTTAAGTTTTATGGATTTTGCGTACCAATCTTCGCACGGTGATGAATACATCTTTAGGAAATTTAAGGATTTTATTTTTTATGTTTTTCCACTACGCATATAATGTCGCCCCCTAGATTTCCCTACACTAGTAAGATAGCAAGTTTTGAACATATAAGCTAGCAAGTTTTTCACATATAAAAGTTAGTAAAATTTTTACATCTTTTGAAATGTGCAAGATAGCCTATTTTTATCTCTTTTTGAAATGTACAAGCTAGCAAACTTTACTTCTCTTTTGAGATGAGCAAACTAGCAATTTTAGCAAGTTTTACATCATGCTAACAAATTTTACATCATTTTACAATATACAAGCTAGCAAATTTCACATTATTTTAGAACATGCAAGCTAGCAAGTTTTCTCCTTACAATGTGTAAGCTAGTAATACTTTCTCTCTCTTTATTATTGTCAAAAAGAAAATATAGTATTGTAATTCATTTCCTTTTACATCAAATATCAAATCATCACATGACTAATATCAAGAAAAATTAATTTGGTGATGAGATATACACTTCATAAATATATGAGAGTACTAAAATAACTTTCAAGTTGTGAATCAAATATCAAAAAAGTCAAGAGAAAAATTATGATTCATTTGAATAAATCAAATAGTGAAAAGAAGAATCATAGTAAAGAAAATCTTAAGTTATAATTCTGAAAAATCAAGATCATGATTTAGATTAATAACTCATTCAAATTCAAATCATCAAATCATCAAAATCACTTTCAAGATATTCAAAATGACATAAATAAATTTATCAATCTCTTGAGATGCTAGCAATTTTCTTTCTCCCCTTCATCATTGTAAATAAGAAAGAAGAAGAGGGGAATTATATAATGGTGCAATTTATTTTCCTTTACATCAATGCTCTACTCATAACATAAGGTTTACAACCATAAATATAAATGAATTATTCATAATGAAAATTATGTCATGAAAGATAATATCAAAGATCATGTGAATACCAAAAGACATGATTTATTTTAACAAATATCTTCTTAAATAATTAAAAAAAATCTTAGGAGATCCAATAGCAAGGAAAATCTTAAGTCATGAATTCCAAAAATAATATTCTCTTTAGTAAATAGTGAATAGAATCATAGGAGATCAAATAAGAAATCTTGATTCATATAAAATAAATCTCAAATCATTAATGTCGAGAATCAAAATTTGTTTGGATAAATATTCTCTCAAAAGATAAAATCATATGAGAATGAAATGATTCATATAAAATATATCTCATGTCAAATAAATCAAGTGTTTGGATAAATATGAAAATAAATTGTCAAATACAAAATCATCATCAAAATCACTTTTCTTTCATTCAGAAAATTTATTGAAATAATGTAGATTGATTCCTATAAGATTAAATGTAGCTAAAGTTTTTGTAATTTCAAATGTGATTGATTTCATACTCTAGTCTTCCATACAAAAGCTATGCATCATCATTTAAAATCAAAAAGTAATATAAAAATCATAAAGATACACATTATTGCTTCTTGAAACATACATAGAATTAATCTTATTATGTGTAAAAGCATTTGATTTTAATCTAACATTTTGTTTCTTTATCATAAAATAAGTAATTGTCATAATCATTTTTTCAAAATCACTAAAAAGAGAAGCATGAACCCCCTCCTCTTTTTATTTTATATACTAATTTAAAAACAACTCATGAAATACTTCAAGTGATTTCATATTAAAGTTAAGGGGTTTTGGTTGAGTCACTTACCTTGTTGTGGAAGGCCACTAAGGCGTAGTTTGCAACCTTATCTTTAGATGCACTTGATTTGTCTCATATCATCTTGAGTGCTTTTTATTTCTTTTGTAGCTTCTTCTTCATTTGTAGAGATTCACTTTTTAAGTATCCCAACCAATTGCATTCATACCAAGTTGTTTTATCCTTTTTAAGTTCATTTTTATTCTTTAATTCTTGTTTTATGAACTTTTTAAATTTTATTATTCGGAGTTTAAGGTCATTATCATCATCATTATCATCATCACTTGAGTTTTCTCTCAAGTGGTCTTCTATTATTTGAAGTGTCAAATCCTTCATGTTCTTTGGAAGGTTGTTCTCATGTTCATCATGTTTGATATAAGTCATTTCATAGGTCATTAAAGACCTGATAAGCTCTTTAAGAAAGAAATTATTTAAGTTCTTTGTCACTTGAATTGCCATCACTTTCAGATCCCAACGTTTTGGAAGGGATCTTAGTATTTTGTTAACAAGTTCAAAATTAGAAAAATGTTTACCAAAACTTTTTAAACCATTGATAACATCCGTAAAATGGGTATACATGTCAATAATGGTTTCGCTTGGCTTTATTCGAAACAGTTCAAAATCATATATCAAAATATTTATCTTAGAATCTTTTACTCTATTTGTGCCTTTATGAGTTACTTCTAGTGTGTGTCAAATCTCATGTGTAGTTTTACATAAAGAAATATGATTGAACTTATTTTTGTCTAAGGTGCAAAATAGAGTATTTATAGCTCTAGCATTTAAAGAAAAAGTTTTCTCCAAATCATTCTACTTATTCATTGGTTTAGAAGATATTTGAAAACTACTTTCGATAATATTCCATAAATTCAAATCTATAAAATGCAAGAAAACTCTCATTCGTGTTTTCCAATATATGTAGTTGGTCCCATTGAATATAGGAGGATGAATGATTGAAAGACTCTCTTGATTGTCGGTAAAAGTCATTTATCTTGAGTGTTAAACCAAATAAGAAAAACATAGCTCTGATACCAACTATTATGACTGAAATTGGCACTAAGAGGGGGGTGAATTAATGCTTATGATAAAAACATTGGTTTTGATAAATTACATCCGATGAAAATCGATATCGGAAAAGAGTGCTTAACTTAGAGTAAGTGAACTAAGCAATTAAGTCAGAAAGTAATAGTAATGATAATGAAAAGCAAAATAGAAATTACACACTGAGTTTATAGTGGTTCGGTCGTCGTGACCTATATCCACTCCCGATTCTTCTTCACTCGAGGCTACCGGCTTCCACTACCGATTTTCTTTCAATGGGTAAAGATCAACTACCCTTACAACTCTTTCTCTTTTTCATAGGCTCAGGAGAGAACCTTTACACCTCTCTTTTTTTAAGACATCACTCCTCCCTTAGAAACATTTTAACTCTAGGAGGAAGAGACTCACTAAATTTAAAGAGATTATAACACTTTTTCAACTTAGAATTCGTTCCCCTTTCTGCTCAATTCTTGTATCTCCATGTAGGAATAGCTAGGGTATTTATAGGTTTCAAATGGTTTAAAAAACGAAGCAAAAAAAAGTCTCATACCGGGTTTCCCGGATTCTAACAGTACCACCGCCTATGCTAGGCGGTACCACCGCTTGCAATACTAATAATGGGCGGTATCACTGCCTATTCTAGCGGTATCATCACCTGACACAATCTGGGAGACTATATCTAAGCAATATCATAGCCCAAACTAGCGGTACCACTACTTGACATAGTTTGGGAGACTGTGTTTGGGCAGTACCACCTCCTAGTCTAGTAGTACCATCGCCTGACACTGTTTGGTGGTACCACCGCCTAACATAGTTTGGGAGACTGTGTTGAGTGGTACCACTACTTAGTCTGGGCGTTACCATCATCAGACCCTGCTATAGGACATTGAATAGGCCAAATAATAAGCTCAATTTAGTCTTGATTCAAGCCCAATTGGCCCATAATTGAGTTGACATTGTTTCACCCCAATACTGACTCAATTAGATCTAAACTTAATCTAAATAAATTATTACAAAGCATGAATCATATATTATTCGACATGTCATTGGTTCTTCCGACGCTTCATTCGATCCATTGGTACATCATCCTCTCCTTCATCATATTGCCCAATCGACATGTTGACTCCCGCAACTTTTGATCTCCTTAGCACAATATCCGATCTTTCGGCCCAATGCTCAAACTCACGACACGAAGTCCTTCTGCCGATATGTCGATTGATCCTCCAGCCAACATCTAATTTTTTGACATGTTCACTATGGCCCAACATCTGATTCCTCCTACTTTAATCAAATTGTCTTTTCTGATCGAAGTTAGTCCTATTTCACTCAAAATGTAGATTAGATCGTAAATTTATCAATTGATTTCATCATCAAAATATGAAATTCAACAGGACGAGCCTCCCATGACACCGTCTAGTTCTTCCTCTTAGGATACACACTCTACTACTACTCTAGTTCAGCAGTTGCTCATTCCCTCCATTATTTCTCCACTCATTTCTTCTCAAGTTTCCCCCATTGATGAGGCAATACATTCAGAAATATAACCATTGTCTATACCTCTTTCTAGACCTAGTGACACTAAAGTACCTCAACCTGACTCAGCCCATATTAGTGACTCTCCACCACCTATACCAACAATACATCCTCACAATCCCATAGCCTTTGGACATTCAATGACAACACGCTCTAAGAGTGGTATTTTTAAACCACGTCAAGTTCTTGAGTTACATGCTATCACATAATTCTTATATAAGATCATTAAACCCACCGTATTTACTCAAGCTCAAAATTCTCCACACTAGCATAAAGTCATATATAAAAAATATGATGTCCTCCTCCATAAATCAACATGGAATCTTGTACCCTTTTATCACATTCAAAACATCATCGGGTGTAAGTGGGTCTTTCGAATTAAGCGGAATCCAAATGGATCCATTGCTAGATATGAACCATGTCAAGTCCTCACAATCCTATTGCCTCTGGACATTCAATGACAACACGCTCAAACAGTAGTATTTTTAAACCACGTCAAGTCCTTGACCTACATGCTATCACATAATCCTTACCTAAGACCATTGAACCCACCACATTCACTCAAGCCCAAAAGTCTTCACACTAGCATAAAGTCATGTGTGAATAATATGATGTCCTCCTCTATAACTCAACATGAAACCTTGTACCCTTTCATCACACATAAAATAATATCGGATGTAAGTGGGTCTTTCGAATTAAACAGAATCCAGATGGATTAGTTGCTAGATATGAAGCATGTCTAATCACCAAAGGGTTTCATCAACAACCTGGTATTGACTTCACTGAGATATTTAGTCCTGTTATTAAACCTACAATAATCTGATTTATCTTATGTTTAGTCACCACTAAAGGTTGGCAATTACGACAATTGGATGTTAACAATGCCTTTTTATAGGGGACTCTAACTGAAGACATCTTTATATAGCAACCTCCTGATTTCATCCATCCTTAGTATCCAAGGCATGTTTGTAAACTATAAAAAGCAATTTATGGACTTCATCAGGCTTCAAGAGTTTGGTACACCGAACTTGGCTCATTTTTTACTTCAATTGACTTTATTAGCTCCAAGTCTGATACCTCGTTATTTCTATGACGATAATATGGAGACACAATATATCTTCTGGTGTATGTGGATGACATTATTATCACGGGTAATAATCCTATAGAGATCTAAGCATTCATCAAGCAATTAGCATATCGATTCTCTCTCAAAGATCTAGGAACTTTGAGTTACTTTTTGAGAGTACATATACATATAGGTCTCTTCCTATCACAAAGAAAGTACATTTATTATCAAAGACAAACATATATGACACGAAAGATGTTACAACTCTCCTCTCTACTAGTGAATCACTTAAATTATGTGATAGAAGTCCTACTACGGAACTCACTCAATAGCAACAAGTAGTTGTCTCCTTATAGTACTTAGCTCTCACCCATCCAGACATCTCATTTACAGTTAATAAATCATCATAATTTATGCATTGACCATCTACTATGCATTGGCTTGCAATCAAACGAATCCTACAATATCTTAAAGTGACCCTCAATCATGGCCTATTTCTCTGCAAACATTGTTCACTTCATCTCTATACCTTTGCCGATACTAATTGGGTAGGAAATTTTGATGATAAAATATCCATGTCGGTGTATATTGTCTTTTTTGGAGCTAATCCAATCAATTGAAGTTCCAAGAAGCAAAAGACAATCATAATGTCTACAACTGAAGCTGAATACAATATCATCGCTACCATTGTTATATAACTCAATTGGGTCATGAATCTACTCAAGAAACTCAAGATCGACTCCACTCATACTTTTACAATATATTGTGATAATGTCGGAGCTACCTACCTATGTACCAATCTAGTGTTTCACTCCCACATAAACATATTGCCATCGACTTTCACTTCGTGCGAGATCAAGTTATCCGACATCAACTACGTGTTTCTCACATATATATGGTTGATCAGCTAATAAACTCACTCACAAAGCCTCTCGCCCATAAAATATTTTCATTACATCGGTCTAAGATGACATCCTTGACAGAGTATCATCTTACGGGGCATATATAAATAGGGAGAATATATCAATAAATATCAACAAAACATATATGACACGAAAGATGTTACAACTCTCCTCTCTACTAGTGAATCACTTAAATTATGTGATAGAAGTCCTACTACGGAACTCACTCAATAGCAACAAGTAGTTGTCTCCTTATAGTACTTAGCTCTCACCCATCCAGACATCTCATTTACAGTTAATAAATCATCATAATTTATGCATTGACCATCTACTATGCATTGGCTTGCAATCAAACGAATCCTACAATATCTTAAAGTGACCCTCAATCATGGCCTATTTCTCTGCAAACATTGTTCACTTCATCTCTATACCTTTGCCGATACTAATTGGGTAGGAAATTTTGATGATAAAATATCCATGTCGGTGTATATTGTCTTTTTTGGAGCTAATCCAATCAATTGAAGTTCCAAGAAGCAAAAGACAATCATAATGTCTACAACTGAAGCTGAATACAATATCATCGCTACCATTGTTATATAACTCAATTGGGTCATGAATCTACTCAAGAAACTCAAGATCGACTCCACTCATACTTTTACAATATATTGTGATAATGTCGGAGCTACCTACCTATGTACCAATCTAGTGTTTCACTCCCACATAAAACATATTGCCATCGACTTTCACTTCGTGCGAGATCAAGTTATCCGACATCAACTACGTGTTTCTCACATATATATGGTTGATCAGCTAATAAACTCACTCACAAAGCCTCTCGCCCATAAAATATTTTCATTACATCGGTCTAAGATGACATCCTTGACAGGAGTATCATCTTACGGGGGCATGATAACGGATAAGATTTTCCTAATTGTATGAAAAAATCTCATTACTTTGTTGAGGAAAATCCTCCCTCCTAACATATATAAATAGGGAGAATATATCAATAAATATCAACAAAACATATCTTTTATTAATAAGGAAGATCAAGGCTTCGATTATGATTGATTCGTACATCTAATCTTGAATTTAATTATGAGTTCGTTCAGTTGAGATATTGTTTAGGATATTGTCCTACTCTTGTACAATTGGTTTGTATTGTTTATGGGATTAATAAGTATTTTAAGATTTTTTTGAAATTAGTGTCCGAATATGATAAGGAATCCTAATACAATTGTAAAAAAAGAAAATAGGATAGACAGGGTTTGATTCTTATATAATATCATATGTATCTCTAGATTTTGATGCAGGAGAAAGAAAGATGTGATGAATATTTTTTATGTTCATAAGTTTCTATCTAGGGTTTCTAGAGAGAGTGAAAAAAATGATATATATGTTGAATCTCAGATTTTGATGATGAAACTAATTGATTGTGTTTAGATGTTTAACTGCATTTTGAGTGATGCAGGTCTACTCGATCAGGATTAGACAGTTGACGCAGGAGGAATTGACGTTGCGCCGGAGGAGATCACGTTAGGATATTGGACGGTAGAACGCTTCGGACGTCGGGCATCGAGCCAAGGAGAGCGGAATTGCACCAAGGATATCAGGGTTGCGGAGGTCAACCGCCGATTGGGCAACAACTCGTAAGAGTGGACGATGCACTGAAGAATCGGACGAAGCGCCAGCCAATGACGTGCCGGGCAACAGAATGTCAATTCGCGTTGTAATAATTGTCTAGATCGGAGTAGAGTTTTGGCTTGTGTATGCAGGATTAACTACGATAACGATGAAGACATAAAGCGAAACAAAGTGCCGGAGTCAAGCGCGAAGGATTCGTTGGGAGTTCGAGAGTCCGACGGAAGTCTGAAGGTTCGTCGGGAATGCTGCCGGAACTAGCCGAGAATGAGTAGGGAGCTTGCCGAAGGGTTTTCGGAAGCTCGCCAGAATGTACGTCGGAAGTTCGTGGAGCTCACCGAGAAAGATCGTAGCTTGCCAAAGAAGCTCATCGGAACTCGCCAAGATCAAATCGTGAAGTCTAGGAGCTTGCCGGGAGTTCGCAGAATGGTTTCCGAGAGTTTCTCGGAAGTTCGCCGAACCGAAAGTTCGCCGAAAGAAGTCTTGACTTGTGGACTTTGTAATAGCTTAGGAAATGTCTTTAAATTCGTAGTTAGCATGTTAATTAGGGTTAGGATTAGGTGTTAATCTTATAACCCAAGTAGGGGCCAATTGGGCCCGAGTTCAGACTGGTTTGGGCCAAGTTTGGAGCCCAACCAGTGAGCTGAAATAGCCAGGCGGTGGCACCGCCCAGCACCCGAGAGCCAGGCGGTGGCATCGCCCAGCACCCGAGAGCCAGGTGGTGGCATCGCCGGACTGGGCGGTGGCATCGCCCAGTACACTGTCAGTGTCACAACTGACAGGCGGTGGCACCGCTAGCTTCGGGAACCGAAGAGAATTCAAATTTTGGAGCCCAAATTTGAATCCTCTTGAGGCCTATAAATACCCCTCTATTCTCAGCTGAGATAATAACTTTTGAGAAGCAATAGATTGAGATAAAAGCCTTAGCAAAGTCGCAAGTCTAGTTTTCAATTGCTTGAGGGTTCACCTCCTTCTTTCTCGTTAAAATTTTGTAAGAGTGTGAACCACTTGTAAAAAGTTGTAAGAGAGGTATTTGTCCTTCCCCTTCAAAGTGATTTGCTAGTGGAAGTTGGGAGCCTCATCGAAGAAGGCTTCGTAAGTGGATGTAGGTCATTTTGACCGAACCACTTTAAAATTGGCGTGTTCACTGGTTTGCATTTATTTATTACACTTTACCTTACTGCAAACCTTCATACCTGCTTTACTTCCTTATTACTTTTGCTGCACACATTTACGAACACACTTTCAAGTTAAGCACTTCCGAGTTTGGTTTTTATCGTACGAAAAAGTTTCCAAAACTGACATTTTAATCCGCTGCACTAATTCACCCCCCCCTCTTAGTGCCGCTCCAATCCTAACAATTGGTATCAGAGCCCGGTATTTCTCATTTCGGATTTACACCCGAGAGAAATGGCTCTTCATGGCTTTCAAGAGGGCTTTTCGGTTTTTCGTCCACCGTTGTTTAACGGATTGGACTACACTTATTGGAAAACTCGAATGAGAGTTTTCTTGATTTCTATGAATTTGGATTTATGGAATATTGTTGAAAACGGTTTTCAACTTCCTTCTAAACCGATGAACGAATGGTTGGATTTGGAAAAGAAGTATTTTTCTTTAAACGCAAAGGCTATGAATGCCTTATTTTGCGCTTTGGACAAAAATGAGTTCAATCCGATTTCTACGTGCGAAACGGCTTTCGATATTTGGCGAACACTTGAAATCAAGCACGAGGGAACTAGTAGAGTCAAAAACTCGAAAGTTAACATTTTATTGCATGATTTTGTGCTTTTTCGAATGCAACCAAGTGAGACTATAGGCGACATGTACACCCGTTTCACGGATGTCATCAATAATCTAAGAGTTCTTGGTAAATCTTTTTCAAATTTTGATCTCGTATGTAAGATCTTAAGATCCCTTCCAAAAAGGTGGGATCCTAAAATAACCGCAATACAAGAGACAAAAAATTTAAATGATTTTCCATTAGAAGAATTAATCGAGTCACTAATGACCTATGAAATGACACTTTTGGAACATTTTGAACCCGATGAGCACTTGAACCACCTTCCAAAGAATAGGAAGGATTTGGAACTCCGGACAAATGAATACCACTTGAGCGATGACTCAAGTGATGAGGACAATGATGAACTTGAACTTCGAACACTAAATCTTAATAAGTTCATTAAACAAAAATCTAAAATAAATAATGAACTTGAACGGAGGAAGAGGCCAAAGAAGAGGAAGGCAACCAAGGATGAATCAAGAACTTCCAAAGGTGAAACGGCGAATTAGGCTTTGACGGGCTTCGACTACAAGGTAAGTAACTCAACTCCCTTAATTTATTTTGAAATTACTTGATGTTTTCCATGATGCGTTTTCTTTTTTTTTTAATAATTATTTTTCTTGAAAATTGCATGTTTTATGTTAATGGAATAAAAAGTTAGATATAAATCTAATGATTGTAAACCTAGTGAGATTAATCTTATATATGTGCTTGAGAAGCAAGAATGTGTATTTTGATGATTTTCATATTGCTTTTCAATGAAGATGCATGGCTTTTGTACGAAAGGCTTGATATTTTTTATGTACATTATCTTTGTTTTTCAAACATGATGTATGGTTTTGACACAAGAACAAAAATTTGAGCATGCTATTATAAAATCAATCATATAAATTAAAACTAAAGAAGTTTTAGGTATCTATAAGAATCATTCAAAATTATGTTCAATGAAACCTTGCTTAATGTTGTAATGAAAATATTAAAGTTGTGATACCATGATATAACGATTTTATGTATAAAATTTTAAAGTTATACATGATGATTTTTGTGATTTATTGGTCTTGATGGTTTTATGATGAAATTCATTTTTCGATCCTAAACGTTGATGCATGTTTTTATTTGACATGAATGAAAAAGCATGTTAACATGAAATCAATCACTTAAAATGAAATACTTAAAAAAGGGGAAAAATATATTATCAATGAAATCATGAATCTATTTATGTTATGAATTTTGTGAACCTTAAAAATGATTTTGATGATTTAAATTTGAAATGAGTTTTATCAAAATCATGATCTTGATTTCTTGGAATAACATGAGATTTCCTTTGACGATCATTTTGATTATTTAAAAGTAGATATGTCGAAATGATTCATGGAATTTTGGATTCATGAATTGATCCTTCATTTGTTTATGAGATGGTTGAAATCTTTGTACTTTGAATTCTTTCCCTTCTCCCTTCGGTTTTTAAATTTATACATGTTATATGTTGAAGATTTGAAACCATGTTTTGATATCATGCATACCCAAGAAATGTTGATTTGACAAATTGAATGAATTGAAAATGAATGATGAATTTTCTCTTGAATATTACTTGTGATATTTTTTATGAATCATTATCTTGATTTCTCGATATTTGATATATGAAATTTTATAATGAATCAAGATTTTTCTTTAATCAATCTCCTAAGATTTTCTTTTGATTATTTATGAGGAGGTTCTTCAAAAAGAAATCATGCCTTTTGGTATACACATATTCTAATCCTTCTTGATATGATTTTTATGCAATGACTTGTGTTCATGAAAATATTCATCTCATCATCCAATTAATTCTTCTTGATATTCCTAATATGATGAAATGAAATTATGCATGAAATACAAATGAGAAGTTAATTATCATGCATGATAGGATGTAATGAACTTTGACATTTAGATACCATCATTTGAAAAGCTATGATCATGTTGCCAAAATAATCTATCATGAATACTTGAATATCATGTATAATATGCTCATAATGATGATTAATTTATTTGTATCATGTATGAAAAATGAAAGGTATAGTTTTGAAATTGTACAATTTGAAAATATGATGATGAATCTTGTGATTTACGTATTATTGATTTTTATCAAAATGAAAGTGCCTTATTAATCTTTATTGTAATAAATCTTACACTTTCGATTTTAAATAATGATACATGTTTTCACAAAAGACTTGAATACCCTCACATGAAATCAATTGTATGAAATGGAAATGAATTTTCTATCCTATTGAGATTAATGAATTTATTTTACCAATCTTGTGAATCTCATAAAAATAAACATGATGAATATTTTGAAAATAAATGAGTGTATCATACATTTGGTCTTAATGATTTCTCTTGAACATACTTTTTGAAATCATACTTGATGATGAATATCAAGATATTAAAAGGATGTTATCATGGAATCATGCTTGATGATTTGTTTTATGAAATTTACCTTTCCGTCTTAAATGTTGACACTTATTTTATTAAAGGTAAAGGCATGCTTATAAGAAGCAAATCACATGAATAGAAATTTATAAAAACGAAATGCGATCCTCTATCTTACCGACTTTTCAATAAATCTATGCTTGTCATGTATGAATTTATTGAATGTGACTTTGAGGATGATTTCGGATTTCACAAATGCTTGATTCATACTTATGACATGAGACACATTTTAAATATGAATCATGTTCAATGCTTCAATCATGTTATATCTCCCTTAATTCATGTTGTTCTCCTAGATTTATTTACCAAAGAGGAGAATCTTCCGAATGAATGAAATAATACAAATGAATCACTTATGCTTCAATCATGTTATATCTTTTTAAAATATCTTTTTAATGTGATGTTGATAATTTGAGATGCCTATTGGAATTCATGACATGAGATAATTGAATCCTTGACTTACTCTTTATATGGCTTGAGAATAAATGGTTAAAATCTTGCTTGATGAGTTGTTTTATAAGATTTTGCCTTTATGTCTTGAACTTTCATGCTTATCTTGATTTGGCATATAAAGACTAAGACATGCTTAGATGAAAAAGAACTTACTTAAAAAATACTTTTCCCATCTGATCGAGATTAATGATTGCATGATATTTTGTGAATCTCGAGATTGATTTTGATGACTTGATTATGAGTTTCAAGTTAAACGATTTGATTTGAATAAGTTTTATCTAAATCATCATCTTGATCTTGCAAAATTGGAATCACAAATAATATCTTTTGGTATTCATGAATTGATACTGACAATATGAAAGTATTGAATGAATCAAGATTTTTCTTTAATCAATCTCCTAAGATTTTTCTTTTGATTATTTATGAGGAGGTTCTTCAAAAAGAAATCATGCCTTTTGGTATACACATATTCTAATCCTTCTTGATATGATTTTTATGCAATGACTTGTGTTCATGAAAATATTCATCTCATCATCCAATTAATTCTTCTTGATATTCCTAATATGATGAAATGAAATTATGCATGAAATACAAATGAGAAGTTAATTATCATGCATGATAGGATGTAATGAACTTTGACATTTAGATACCATCATTTGAAAAGCTATGATCATGTTGCCAAAATAATCTATCATGAATACTTGAATATCATGTATAATATGCTCATAATGATGATTAATTTATTTGTATCATGTATGAAAAATGAAAGGTATAGTTTTGAAATTGTACAATTTGAAAATATGATGATGAATCTTGTGATTTACGTATTATTGATTTTTATCAAAATCATGATCTTGATTTCTTGGAATAACATGAGATTTCCTTTGACGATCATTTTGATTATTTATGAGGAGGTTCTTCAAAAAGAAATCATGCCTTTTGGTATACACATATTCTAATCCTTCTTGATATGATTTTTATGCAATGACTTGTGTTCATGAAAATATTCATCTCATCATCCAATTAATTCTTCTTGATATTCCTAATATGATGAAATGAAATTATGCATGAAATACAAATGAGAAGTTAATTATCATGCATGATAGGATGTAATGAACTTTGACATTTAGATACCATCATTTGAAAAGCTATGATCATGTTGCCAAAATAATCTATCATGAATACTTGAATATCATGTATAATATGCTCATAATGATGATTAATTTATTTGTATCATGTATGAAAAATGAAAGGTATAGTTTTGAAATTGTACAATTTGAAAATATGATGATGAATATCAAGATATTAAAAGGATGTTATCATGGAATCATGCTTGATGATTTGTTTTATGAAATTTACCTTTCCGTCTTAAATGTTGACACTTATTTTATTAAAGGTAAAGGCATGCTTATAAGAAGCAAATCACATGAATAGAAATTTATAAAAACGAAATGCGATCCTCTATCTTACCGACTTTTCAATAAATCTATGCTTGTCATGTATGAATTTATTGAATGTGACTTTGAGGATGATTTCGGATTTCACAAATGCTTGATTCATACTTATGACATGAGACACATTTTAAATATGAATCATGTTCAATGCTTCAATCATGTTATATCTCCCTTAATTCATGTTGTTCTCCTAGATTTATTTACCAAAGAGGAGAATCTTCCGAATGAATGAAATTATGCATGAAATACAAATGAGAAGTTAATTATCATGCATGATAGGATGTAATGAACTTTGACATTTAGATACCATCATTTGAAAAGCTATGATCATGTTGCCAAAATAATCTATCATGAATACTTGAATATCATGTATAATATGCTCATAATGATGATTAATTTATTTGTATCATGTAGATAATGAATCCTGACTTCCTCTTAATGGCTTGCGAATAAATGGTTAAAATCGTGCTTGATGAGTTGTTTATAAGATTTTGCCCTTTATGTCTTGAACTTTCATGGCTTATCTTGATTTGGCATATAAAGACTAAGACATGCTTAGATGAAAAGAATTACTTAAAAAATACTTTTCCCATCTGATCGAGATTAATGATTTCATGATATTTTGTGAATCTCGAGATGATTTGATGACTGATTATGAGTTTCAAGTTAACGACTTTGATTTGAATAAGTTTTATCTAAATCATCATCTTGATCTTGCAAATGGAATCACAAATAATATCTTTTGGTATTCATGAATGATACTGACAATATGAAAGTATTGGTATTCATGACTTGAATTTGATTGAAATATTGCATGCTTAAATTAATCATTCTCCTATGTTCCAAAAATTCTTTAAATGCCTTATGTGATGATTGAAAATTAATTTGCTTTATGATAAATCTATGTATACCATTTTGAATATCTTGAAAGTAATGTTGAGATTTTGATGAATTTGATGATTTGGTATTATGCATGCAATACTTTAACGTATGATAATGATGCACAAATAAGATTGATACTTACCTTTGTCATAATTGATGTAAATGGTCTTCCCTTCTTTTTGACAATGACAAAGGGGGAGATAGCTAATTTGTACAAGTCAAGAAGATGCAAAAACTTGATTGCTAGCTTACCTATCTTAAGTAGCAAAGATTGCTAACTTGCTTATTTCAAGAAGCAAAAGTTGTCTTCTTGAACATCACTATCTTGCCTATCTCAATAAGCAAAACATGCTAATGTGCACATCTAGCAAACTTGTATATTTTAAGAAGCAAGGGTTGCTTTCTTGAACATCTCAAAACTGCTAGCTTGCATGTTCTAAAAATATTGTAAAATTTGCTAGCTTGTATGTAGCAAAACTTGCATATCGTAAAAATTGCTAGTTTGTAGTCTAAAGAGAAGCAAACAGTTGCTGTCTCAAGAAAAGCAAACATGCTAAACTTGCACATCTTTAATTGCTAATTGCATGATGATAAAATTGGATACTATGTTTATTATGCAATGATTAGAACTCATATCTCTAAACACATAAGAGTTGGGACTTCTCCTTTTTGTTGATGACATAGGGGGAGAAGTATATTGATGACTTCATGCATTGAATTGAATATTTTATATATTTGCATGATGGTTTAAATATTTTTCATAACATGTGATGAATGTTGCTTGGATTTGGGATAATCCAAGTGTTCTATCAATGGCATATTGATAGGGGGAGTTTGTTTAAACTCCGGGGAGTTAAGGTTAACTCCGATAGTCATCAATTAGTTGTCATCATCAAACTAGCAAACTTGTCATCTAGCAACTTTTAAGAAGCAAGGTTGCTTTCTTGAACATCTCAAAACTGCTAGCTTGCATGTTCTAAAAATTTGTAAAATTTGCTAGCTTGTATGTTATAGAAATTGCTATCATACTACCTTGCATATCTATGATGATAGCAAAATTGCATAATGAATAAACTAGGAGATTATGTTAATTATGCAATGTGTTGAACTTGGATATTTCAAAAACTTGTAAATTGCAATAGGAAGCAAGAAATCATGGGCTTACACAAGAAAACTATCTTGCATTTGCTTTCAAAATTTTGCTAGCTTGTATGTAGCAAAACTTGCATATCGTAAAAATTGCTAGTTTGTAGTCTAAAGAGAAGCAAACAGTTGCTGTCTCAAGAAAAGCAAACATGCTAAACTTGCACATCTTTAATTGCTAAATTGCATGATGATAAAATTGGATACTATGTTTATTATGCAATGATTAGAACTCATATCTCTAAACACATAAGAGTTGGGACTTCTCCTTTTTGTTGATGACATAGGGGGAGAAGTATATTGATGACTTCATGCATTGAATTGAATATTTTATATATTTGCATGATGGTTTAAATATTTTTCATAACATGTGATGAATGTTGCTTGGATTTGGGATAATCCAAGTGTTCTATCAATGGCATATTGATAGGGGGAGTTTGTTTAAACTCCGGGGAGTTAAGGTTAACTCCGATAGTCATCAATTAGTTGTCATCATCAAAAAGGGGGAGATTGTTGAATCTCGGATTTTGATGATGAAACTAATTGATTGTATTTAGATGTTTAACTGCATTTTGAGTGATGCAGGTCTACTCGATCAGGATTAGACAGTTGACGCAGGAGGAATTGACATTGCACCGGAAGAGATCACGTTAGGATATTGGACGGTAGAATGCTTCGGACGTCGGGCATCGAGTCAAGGAGAGCGGAATTGCACCAAGGATATCGGGGTTGCGGAGGTCAACCGCCGATTGGGCAACAACCCGCAAGAGTGGACGATGCACTGAAGAATCGGACGAAGTGCCAACCAATGACGTGCCAGGCAACAGAATGTCAATTCGCGTTGTAATAATTGTCTAGATCGGAGTAGAGTTTTGGCTTGTGTATGCAGGATTAACTACGATAACGATGAAGACATAAAGTGAAACAAAGTGTCGGAGTCAAGCGCGAAGGATTTGTTGGGAGTTCGAGAGTCCGACGGAAGTCTGAAGGTTCATCGGGAATGCTGCCAAAACTAGCCGAGAATGAGTAGGGAGCTTGCCGAAGGGTTTTCGGAAGCTCGCCAGAATGTACGTCGGAAGTTCGCGGAGCTCACCGAGAAAGATCGTAGCTTGCCAAAGAAGCTCATCGGAACTCGCCAAGATCAAATCGTGAAGTCTAGGAGCTTGTTGGGAGTCCGCAGAATGGTTTCCGAGAGTTTCTCGGAAGATCGCCGAAAGAAGTCTTGACTTGTGGACTTTGTAATAGCTTAGGAAATGTCTTTAAATTCGTAGTTAGCATGTTAATTAGGGTTAGGATTAGGTGTTAATCTTATAACCCAAGTAGGGGCCAATTGGGCCCGAGTTCGGACTGGTTTGGGCCAAGTTTGGAGCCCAACCAGTGAGCTGAAATAGCTAGGCGGTGGCACCGCCCAATACACTGTTAGTGTCACAACTAACAGGCGGTGGCACCGCTAGCTTCGGGAACCGAAGAGAATTCAAATTTTGGAGCCCAAATTTGAATCCTCTTGAGGCCTATAAATACCCCTCTATTCTCAGCTGAGATAACAACTTTTGAGAAGCAATAGATTGAGATAAAAGCCTTAGCAAAGTCTTTAGCAAGTCTAGTTTTCAATTGCTTGAGTGTTCACCTCCTTCTTTCTCGTTAAAATTTTGTAAGAGTGTGAACCACTTGTAAAAAGTTGTAAGAGAGGTATTTGTCCTTCCCCTTCAAAGTGATTTGCTAATGGAAGTTGGGAGCCTCATCGAAAAAGGCTTCGCAAGTGGATGTAGGTCATTTGACCGAACCACTTTAAAATTGGCGTGTTCACTGGTTTGCATTTATTTATTGCACTTTACCTTACTGTAAACCTTCATACCTGCTTTACTTCCTTATTACTTTTGTTGCACACATTTACGAACACGCTTTCAAGTTAAGCACTTATGAGTTCGGTTTTTATCGTACGAAAAAGTTTCCAAAACCAACATTTTAATCCGCTGCACTAATTCACCCCCCCTCTTAGTGCCGCTCCGATCCTAACAATATATTCTTCAAGGTTTATTGAAAAAATAAGAATTCATACTTGAGTAAGGATACCTGTCTTGTAATTAATCTCATAGATATTTAAGAATTTTATTTTTCTCCATGGATGTAGGCAGGATTTGTCAAACCATATTAAATATTACGTTGCCTTTCTAGTATAAATTTTATTATCGTTCTCAAGGTATTTTCTTTTGATTTTATATTTCTTCTCTCCCTCCTAAGAAAGAAATGGTATGAGAGCCCAAAACATTGAAGGATGAGTGATGAAGATTGGAATGAGTATAAAACAAAAGTACTTTCTCTTCAAGTAGCATAAAAGTTGATAAAATACTTACTACGGGAGAAATTGTTGAGATAGAAAAGTATTTTAGAATTTCTAGAACTAGTGTCTCTATGAAATAAGGAATCATAATACAAGGAGTTTTGGTGAAAATAGAAAACCATGGTAATTACGGTTTGGTTCTTATATAAATATCTCATGTATCTCTAGATTTTGGTGGGGAGGAAGATGTAAGAAATACTTTTAGTGCTTTTATGTTTCTTTCTAAGATGTCTATAAAGATATTCTCTAGAGTAGATGAAAAAAATGATCTAAATTCTTTGTGGTTCATGCGAGAGGGAGCGAAAGAAAATTCATACTTTAGTCGAGAAAATTCAAGATTTCATAATTAATCTCACACGATGAAGAATTTAGATTTTCTTCCTAGACATAAGTTTAATTTATCAAATCACGTTAAATTTTACTTTATGTTGACTTTTTGATATATTTTATTATTATTAATCTATAAGTGTTTTTTTTTTTAGTTTCTCCTCTCCCTCTCAACAATATCATTGTTGTGTATAGCTATTTGTTGAGTATAACCCATATATAGGCATGGACTGGACAATTGGATCTTTGAGCCCAAGTCAATAATTAAAAAAAAAAAAAAAAGGTAAGAGCAGCAAGTCAACGGTGCATGCAGCGAATGGTGGTGGCAAACAGTGAGAGAAAAGAATAGAAAAAGAAAGAGAAGAGAGATAATTAGGATTTTGAGTTTATGCTTGATGATCAGGGGCCAAACTTTGTAAGTTTTGGGCCCAAATTATATATGGAGAATTCTTGCAGCAAGCTCTATAATCTTAACGGTGCTGGTGCTGATCTATAGTTTACCCTTTCTGAGGTACTTTCCTGCTATACCCACTTTGTGAGACCTAAAATTCTTTTTTTGATGAGATTCATCCATGTGATGATGATATGCTATTCTTGAGTCAAGATATATGGTCTTGATGTTATTATAATCCTCTTCTTATTTTTGAAAAGACTTATTGTAAACTTGTTATCATTATTAGTGATAGTGGAAGTTTGAAGTGGACTACAGTCCCGTGGTTTTTCCCGTATTGGATTTTCCATGTTAAAATTTGGTCTCACTTTGTGATTGATATTGCTCTACTATTTATGCTACTCTGGTTGATATGTGCTTTTGATATCAAGTTGATATTTTGATGAGGAACCCATTTTGATACACAAAGAGTGAAAAAAATTATTCCGCTATAATAGATTTTTCCCAACAAGTGGTATCAGAGCAATAGGTTGTTTGGTGCTAGTTGTTTTTCTTGTGTGATTGAAATGGAGCAGTCAAATGATATAATTAAATTGAACTCATCAAATTATTCTACTTGGAGGCGTATGATGGAAAATTTGCTCTATTACAAAGATTTGCATAAGCCCATCAAGGTTAAAGATAAACATTCTACTATGGACAATGAGGAATGAGAAGTTCAACATAGAAAAACTATTACCTATATTAGAATATGGATGGATATAAATTTGCATGAGCATATTTTTGATGAAACCAAAGCTGATATTGTTTGGCAAAGGTTAGAAAATCTCTTTGCGAAAAAGATAGTGGGAAATAGAATTTCTCTCCTTATAAGGTTTGTAAATTTGAAGTATAAAGATTATGGTAACATTGTTGAGCACATAAGTCTATTTCAGAGTCTTGTAAACAAGCTAGTTGCTATGAAAATGAATATAGATGATAAGATACAAGGATTATTACTTCTCAGCTCTTTACTAGAAAGTTAGAAAACATATGTGGTGACAATTTGTAACTCCATGCTAGAGAAAACTTTAACTATAGATATGGTTAAAGACAGTTTGCTATATGAAGATGCTAAAAGGAAAGAATATGGTGAATATTCTTTTAGTGCATTTGTTATTGAAAAATATGAAACACATGGAAGAAGTCATAGCAAAAATTCACATGGTTATAGAAGAAGATCAAAGTCTAGAAGAAATATTAAATGTTTTCACTATAACAGGTCAGGTCACATGAAGAAAGAGTATAAGTTTTGAAAGCGAGAATAGAATAAAAGGAAGAAAAATAAGAAAGAGACCAATACAGTTGTTGTTGAAGGCGATATCATTATTGTTTGTGGTGACGGTTGTGTCAGTCTTGCAGCTCAAGAGAGTAATTAGGTAATTGACTCTGGTACTTCATTTCATGTTACTTCTCATGGTGATTTCTTCATATCTTATACTATTGGTGATTTTGGTAATGTTAGAATGGGAAACAGTGGTATATTTAAAATTATGGATATTGGAGATATTTGCTTAGATATTAGTATTAGGAGTAAATTGATACTAAAAGATATCAAGTATGTTTTAGATATTCGTCTAAACTTGATATCTACAGGCAGACTTGATGATAAGGGATTTACACACTATTTTGGTGAAAGCAAATGAAAACTCAAGAAAGGTTCTCTAATTGTAGCAAGAGTAAAAAAGCTTAACTCTTTTTATGTCATGGAGGCTAAGCTACACAAAGGAGAGATTAATGTAATTCAGAAGGGTGAAAGTATAGATCTTTGTAACAAGAGGCTTAGTTATATCAGTGAGAAGGGACTTCAAATTATTGCTAGAAAGCAATTCTTACTAGAGTTGTTAGGAACATCTCTTAAATTTTGTGATCATTGCTTAGTTGAAAAAACGCATAAAGTTATCTTTCATACATATCCATCATCTACAAGATCAGATGTTATTGATTTGATTCATACCGATATCTGTACTATACAAACTAGAATTCTTAGAGGTGCTCTTTATTTTATTACTTTCATTGATGACAATTCTAGAAAAGTGTAGGCTTTTACTTTTCAAAGAGTTTTCAAAGACCAAGTACTCGATGTTTTCAAAGAGTTTCATATCAGTGTTAAAAGAGAAACTAACAGAAAGCTAAAGTATGCTCGAGTAGATAATGGTGGCAAGTACATAGGTCCTTTTGAGAATTATTACAAGTTTCATGGCATTAGACTTGAGAAAATAGTTCATAAAACTCCTCAACAAAACAGTGTGGTAGAAAGGATGAAAAAAACCATTGATAAAATGATTAGATGTATGCTTTCCCACATTAAGTTACCTAAGTCATTTTAGGAGAAGGCTTTGAGAACTACAAAGGCTTTGAGAACTGCAATTGACCTTATAAATCTTTCTCCATCAGTTTCTCTAAAAGGTGATATTCCAAAGAGAGTATAGAAAGGAAAATATATATCTTATAATCATTTGAGAGTCTTTGGGTGCAAAACATTTATTCATATTCTCAAAGATGAAAGGTCCAAGCTTGATAATAAGGCAAAAGCATGTATCTTCTTAGGATATGATCATGAAGAGTTTAGGTATAGATTATGGGATTTAGTGAACAAGAAGATTATTAGAAGTAGAGATGTTGTGTTTCTTGAAGACCAATTGTTTGATGGTGGTGATAATATTGAGAAGTCAAAAACCTATGTTTATATTTCTTGGAGTTTGAGTCCAATTCCTTTACATATAGTTCATGATGATCATGAGAGAGATGAACAAGAAGATTGTGGTGAGAATGCCAGTAATGATACTCCTACAATTGATGATATTGAACTAACTAAACAAACACCTCCACCACTAGTTGAGATTCCATTAAGAAGATTCACAAGAGAGCGACAACCATCTACTAGATATTCTCCACATGGGTATGTTATGCTTACTAATAGGGGAGAGCCAGAAACTTACCAAGAAACTATTCTACATGAGCATAAGAATGAGTAGGTTAAAGCCATGCAAGAAGAGGTAAGATTATTGCTTGAGAATCACACCTATGACTTAGTAAAGTTGCCTAAAGAGAAGAAAGCTCTCAAGAATAAATAAGTTTACAAATTAAAGACTAAAAATAATAGCTCACAACAAAGATACAAGGCATGACTAGTTGTGAAAAGATTCAGTCAGAAGAAAGGTATTGACTTTGAAGAAATATTTTTCTCTTATGGTGAAAATGTCCTCTTTCCGAGTTGTTCTTGGTTTGACTACCCGCTTAAATTTAAAAGTTAAGCAACTTGATGTGAAAATAATATTTCTTCATGGTAACTTAAAAGAAGAAATTTACATGGAGCAACTAGAAAGTTTCAAAGTCAAGGGAAAAGAAAATATGGTGTGTAAGCTTAGGAAAAGCTTATATGGACTCAAACAGGCACTTAGACAATGGTACAAGAAGTTTGATTCCTTTATGATGAGCCAAGGGTATAATAGAACCACATCTGATCATTGTGTGTTTATGAAGAAATTTTCATATGATGATTCTATTATTCTCCTGCTATATGTTGATGATATGCTAATTGTTGGCCATGATGCTGGTAAAATTGAAAAGCTTAAAAGAGAGCTAAGTAAGTCTTTTACCATGAAAGACTTGGGATTAGTGAAACAAATACTTGGCATGAAGATTCTTCATGATAGGAAGAAAAGGAAGATTTGGCTATCTCGGGAGACTTATATTGAAAAGGTTCTTGAAAGATTCAATATGAGTAAAGCCAAAGCAGTTTGTTCCCCACTTGTAAGTCATTTCAAGCTTAGTTTGAAACAATATCCTACAAGTGAGAAAGAAAAAGAAGAAATTTACATGGAGCAACTAGAAAGTTTCAAAGTCAAGGGAAAAGAAAATATGTATCTCCTGCTATATGTTGATGATATGCTAAATATGTTGGCCATGATGCTGGTAAAATTGAAAAGCTAAAAGAGAGCTAAGTAGTCTTTTACCCTGAAAGACTTGGATTAGTGAAACAAATACTTGCATAAGATTCTTCATGATAGGAAGAAAAGGAAGATTGGCTATCTCGGGAGACTTATATGAAAAGGTTCTTGAAAGATTCAATATGAGTAAAGCCAAAGCAGTTTGTTCCCCACTTGTAAGTCATTTCAAGCTTAGTTTGAAACAATATCCTACAAGTGAGAAGAGAAAACGAAGAAATGTCTAGAGTACATTACTCATCTGCGTTAGGCAGTTTGATGTATGTTATGGTTTGTACTAGGTCAGATATAGCTAATGCAGTTAGAGTTGTCAGCTGATTTCTCTCTAATCCTAGTAAGGAACATTGAGCAATAGTGAAATGGATATTAAGATATCTAAAAGGTACTTCCAGATTGTGTTTATGTTTTCGCAGTGATAAACCTATACTAGAAGGGTACACAAATGCAGGCATGACAGGTGATACTGATTCTAGGAAGTCCACTTCGAGGTTCTTGATGACATTTGCAGGGGAGCAGTCTCTTGGCAATCTAAGTTACAGAAATGTATTGCTCTATCAACCACAGAAACAGAATATATAGCAATTATTGAAGCCTGCAAGAAAGCTTTATGGATGAAAAAGTTTCTACAGGAATTGGGCTTGAAACAGGAAAGAGATACTATTTACTATGATAGTTAGAGTGTCATTCACCTCTCCAAGAATTCAACGTACCATTCTAGATCTAAGCATATTGATGTGAGATATCCCTGGATTCGTGATGTGCTTGAGATGAAAGAATTACAATTGGAAAAGGTACATACAAATAAGAATGGATCAAATATGTTGACAAAATCTTTACATAAAAAAAAGCTTGAAGCATGTAGGCAAAGAGCAGACTTAGTACAACCTATCATATGAATTGAAGGGGGAGAATTGTTGGGTCCAGCCCATATGTAAGCTTAGACTGGACAATTGGATCTTTGAGCTCAAATCAACTATTAAAAAGAAAAAAAAAGAGGTGAGGGTAGCGAACGGTGGCGGTGCACAGTGAGAGAAAAGAATAAAGAGAGAGAAAGAGAAGAGAGATAATTTGGATTTTGAGTTTTTCTGCTTGTAAGTTTTGGCCCAAATTATATGTGGAGAATCCTTGCAGAAAACTCTACAATTCTAACAGTGTTGATCTGCAGTTTACTCTCTTTAAGGTACTTTTCTGTTATACCCACTTTGTGAGACATAAAATTCTTTTTTTGATGAGATTCATCCATGTGATGATGATATACTATTCTTGAGCTAAGATATATGGTTTTGATGTTATTATGATCCTCTTGTTATTTTAGAGAAGACTTATTATAAACATATTATCATTATTAGTGATAGTGGAAGTTTGAAGTGGACTACGGTCCCATGATTTTTTCCGTATTAGATTTTTTATATTTAAATTTGATCTCACTTTGTGATTGATTTATTGTTCTGTTGTTTATGCTACTCTAGTTGATATATGCTTTTGATATTAAGTTGATATTTTAATGAAAAATTTATTTTAATACATAAAAGATAGAAAAATATTATTCCATTATAACAAGTTTTTACCAACACTATTGACTCGTTAGCTGAGGATGCTCGTGTTGAACAACATGGCCATGCTGAGGTGATGGAAGAGTAAAAAAAGTCAATTAGCATTCGATCTGGTGTCAATGTGTACGGGTTTAAGGTGGCAATAAATCAAATCGTCACTACCGTAACCCAGAGCTGGAAGAGTGCTTCGCCAGAAATATCTAAAAGAAAACATCAAAGTCGAAATAATAGAGGAGTTTGATGATAAGCTTCTGTACTCCGCCTGAGATGAAGGTGTCCAAGTGAGCAAGAGGAAAGTTCAGAGCATCATTTTCTTTCAGGTCGGGTATGAATTTAATAGTATTTACTGTAGCTGAGGCAATGGCTTTTTTCTCTGTGTAACGCTTGTAATTTTACATGAGTTGTCTTGATGTGTTAGGGGTGATTCAAGTTAGATAGATACATTCAAAAGATAGTGTATCGAGTTAGTTAGTTAGTCATAGGTTGGACTTGTTCAGAAGTATGATAAGGATATTGGGTTATAGCCCTCGGTTCTCCAAGTTGGGATGATGACTTGGGAACTCGTAAGCAAAACTGTCAGTACGACTCCCCTGCCCTTGTTAATGTTGGGCTGGCAGCCCACATATTCAGCCCATAGTGGGCTTGGGCAACCCACAGCCCACACCCCCTCTTAACCTAACCCTAATTAAGATTAGGGGGGTGTGGTGGCTGCGTTTTAGAGGCAGAAAAAGGCTTAAATAAGGCAGCAACGTGGGAGATCATGATAGCTACGGGATTCCAAAGAGAAGAAGGAGAACAAGGCAGAAAAGGAAGAGAAAGAAAGGGAAGAAGACAAGGACAACGTAGAGAGACTGTTCTCAATCATCTAGCAGTGTTCTCATCTCAGGTTAGATCGAATCTACAGTAGACTCTTGCTGTGATTACTTGGGGAGGTTTTAGATATTGTGGGCAGTGACGTGATCCTTGTATCCCAGTTATTCTCTTGTGGTTGTTGCTAGGGTTTTGGTCAAGAGATTGAGATTTGTATATTCATTATTCTCATAGTGGATTATCTCTAGTTTGCCCCGTGGTTTTTACCCTTCACATTGAAGGGGTTTTCCACGTATATCTTGGTGTTCTGTTTGATTGTGTTTCCATTTAATTCCGCTGTGTATTATGGTCTTCTAGTATTTGTTCCTATACAAAGGTTATTTCTGCGATATATTCCCATCAACTGGTATCAGAGCGAGGTTTTGGTGATTTAATTTTTGTATTTGAATATGGAGGCTAGTAATATTTCTCGCATGATTAGTTTGAATGGAAACAATTGGATGATATGGAAACCAAGAATGGAAGATCTCTTGTACTACAAAGATTTATATGGACCTTTGCAGGGGGATAGTGCAAAACCCACAACTATGACAGATGATGAGTGGAAGAGGTTAGATCGAAAAACAGTTGGGTTTATTCGACAGTGGCTTGAAGATAGTGTCTTTCACCATGTTTCTACTGAAATTTCTGCATATTCTCTTTGGAAAAAGTTGGAAAGTCTCTATGAAAGAAAAACAGCTAGGAACAAAGCTTTTTTGATCAGAAAACTTGTGAACCTAAAATATAGAGAGAGTGCTTCTATTGCTGAGCATTTGAATGAAATGCAGAGTATTACTAACCAGTTATCCTCTATAAAAATGTCTCTTAATGATGAGTTGCAGGCATTATTACTTCTCAGTTCATTACCAGAAAGTTGGGAGACATTAGTGGTTTCCCTTAGTAATTCTACGCCAAATGGTGTTGTCACTATGAATCAAGTAACAAGCAGTTTGTTGAATGAGGAGTTGAGAATGAAGAGTTCAGCAACATCTCAGAATGATTCACAAGCACTTATCTCAGAGAATAGAGGAAGGTCAAAGTCTAGAAGCAGTTCACACATGGGTAGGAGCAAGTCAAGATCAAGAAAAGATATTGTTTGCTATAACTGTGGTGAGAAAGGACATTACAAGAACCAATGTAAGCAACCTAAGAAGAGCAAGAAAAAGGGAAAAGAAGTGGAGTCTACAGAGTCAAAGAATAATACTACAGCTACAGTGCAGGGTGGTGATTATTTGATTTTGTCTCCTTCTGATGATATTTTTTCTTGTGTGTGTCAGGATCTTGAGTGGGTGATTGACACAGGTGCTTCTTATCATGCTACACCACGGAGGGAGTTTTTTTCTACATACAGGTCTGGAAATTTTGGTGTTGTCAAGATGGGTAACTATGGCACAGCAGACATCATTGGCATGGGTGATATCCATTTAAAGACCAACCTTGGCTGCAAGTTGGTACTTAAGGATGTGAGGCATGTGGTTGACTTGAGGCTGAATTTAATTTCAGTTGAAAGACTGGATGATGAAGACTATGAAAGCAGATTTCACAGAGGGCAATGGAAGCTCAGTAAGGATTCTCTTGTTATAGCTAGTGAAAAGAAATGTCATACTTTGTACAGGTTGCAGGCTAAAGCTTATGGCGAGCAGTTAAATGCTACAGAGAAAGACTTCAGCATGGAGTTGTGGCATAGGCGATTGGGACACATGAGCGAGAAGGGGCTGCAAGCTCTTTCCAAGAGAGAGGTATTACCAGATCTCAGAGGTATACATCTAAACCCTTGTATTGATTGTTTGGCTGGTAAACAACATAGAGTTTCATTTGCTAGTGCTGCTTTGTCTAGAAAAATACATGCCTTAGACCGTGTTTATACAGATGTATGTGGTCCTTTGAGGACAAAAACTCCTGGTGGATCTGTTGATGTTATTGGTATAAGTGGTGCACTTTATTTTGTCACTTTTATAGATGATTTTTTCAGGAAAGTTTGGGCCTATGCTTTGAAGACCAAAGATCAGGTGATTAATGTCTTCAAAGAGTTTCATGCTAGGGTTGAAAGGGAGACAGAAAGACAATTGAAATGCATAAGATCAGATAATGGTGGTGAGTATACAGGATTGTTTAATAATTATTGCAGGTCACATGGGATCCAACATGAGATGACAGTTCCTAGTACACCTCAGCATAATGCAATTGCAGAGAGGATGAACCGCACCATCATGGAAAAGATCAGATGTATGCTTTCACAGGCCAAGCTACCCAAAAGGTTTTGGGATGAGGCTTTGAGGACTGCAGTTGATGTGATCAACTTATCACCATGTACAGCCCTAGATGGTGATGTTGCAGAGCATGTATGGTCAGGGAAAGATGTTTCCTACAGGCATTTGAGAGTATTTGGTTGTCGTGCATTTGCACATGTTCCAAACAATGAGAGGTCCAAGCTAGATGGTAAGACTAAAGAATGTATTTTTCTTGGCTACTCACATGATCATTTTGGTTACAGGCTTTGGGATCCAGAAAAGCAGAAGGTGTTCAAAAGCAGAGATGTAGTTTTCTTTGAGGATCAAACCTTTGAAGATTTGAAGAAGAAGACACCGGCCAAGACTTCTGCAGAAGGATTAGCAGATTGTGACCCAGTTACTCCTCCAGTATATCAGGGTGATGGGGGAGATGTGTAGGAAGATAGTGTAGAGCCTAACGTTGATCTACCTGCAGGACATGTTGAGCAAGAAGAAGTTGGAGAGCAAGTTCCAACAGAACCTCAGTTGAGAAGATCTTCTAGACAACGTCAACCTTCCAGAAGATACTCTACAGATGAGTATGTGATGCTTACTGATGCAGGTGAACCAGAGTGTTACCAGGAAGCAGTTGAAGGTGAGCAGAAAGAGAAGTGGTTAGTTGCTATGCAGGAAGAGATGGATGCTCTTCAGAAGAACCACACTTATGATTTGGTACTGCTACCAAATGGAATGAAGGCCTTGAAGAACAAGTGGGTTTTCAGGTTGAAGACTCAAGAATATTGTTCTCAACCAAAGTACAAATCTAGATTGGTTGTGAAAGGCTTTGGTCAAAAGAAAGGTATTGACTTTGAAGAGATATTTTCTCCTGTTGTTAAAATGTCTTCTATTCGTGTTGCTCTTGGTATTGCTGCTAGCCAGGACTTGGAGGTTGAGCAGTTAGATGTAAAGACAGCTTTCCTTCATGGGGATTTGGAGGAGGAAATTTATATGGAGCAATCAGAAGGCTTCAAAGTCAAAGGTAAAGAGAACTTTGTCTGTAAGTTGAAGAAGAGCTTGTATGGGCTGAAGCAAGCTCCAAGACAGTGGTACAGAAAGTTTGATTCATTTACGACAGAAAATGGATACAAAAGAACGGCTTCAGATCATTGTGTGTACATCAAATGGTTTGGTGAGGATTTTATTATTCTCCTAGTTTATGTTGATGACATGCTTATTCTTGGAAAAGATATGTCTAACATTGACAGGTTGAAGAAGGAACTGAGTGAGTCTTTTGCAATGAAGGACATGGGGCCAGCAAAGCAAATACTGGGTATGCAGATTTCTCGTGATAGGAAAAATAAGAAGATTTGGTTGTCACAGGAGAAATACATCGAGAAGGTATTAGAAAGATTCAGTATGAGCAATGCAAAACCAGTTGGTTCTCCTCTTGCAGGTCACTTCAAGTTGTGCTCAGAACAGAGTCCGTCAAGTGATGAGGAGAAGGAGAAAATGCAAAAGATTCCTTATGCTTCAGCAGTTGGAAGTTTAATGTACGCGATGGTATGTACGAGGCCGGACATCGCATATGCAGTGGGTGTTACTAGCAGATTTCTTGCAAATCCAGGTAAAGAGCACTGCGCAGCAGTGAAGTGGATTTTTAGATATCTCAAAGGGAGCTCTAAGGTTTATTTAAGCTTTGGAGGTGGACCACCTATGTTGACAGGTTACACATATGCAGATATGGCAAGAGATATAGATACGAGGAAGTCTACTTCAGGTTATGTACTTACTTTTGCAGGGGGAGCTGTGTCATGGCAATCCAGGTTGCAAAGGTGTATTGCTCTCTCTACCACAGAAGCAGAATATATTGCTGCTACAGAGGTATGCAAAGAAATGTTATGGATGAAAGAATTCTTACAAGAATTGGGGCTGAAACAAGAAAATTATGTGGTGCATTGTGACAGCCAGAGTGCCATCCATTTGTGTAAGAACCCAATGTTTCATTCCAAGTCAAAGCATATAGATGTCAGATACCACTGGATTCGAAATGTATTTGAAGAGAAGCAGTTGCAGCTTCAGAAAGTTCATACAGATGACAACGGAGCAGACATGTTGACGAAGACCTTACCAAAAGAAAGACAAGAGATATGCCGACAGCTGGTCGGCATGGCTTCACATTGAGGAATCATGGGACAACCTCCCTTATGGGCTGAAGGGGGAGGTTGTTGGGTTGGCAGCCCACATATTCAGCCCATAGTGGGCTTGGGCAGCCCACAGCCCACACCCCCTCTTAACCTAACCCTAATTAAGATTAGGGGGTGTGGTGGCTGCGTTTTAGAGGCAGAAAAAGGCTTAAATAAGGCAGCAACGTGGGAGATCATGACAGTCACGGGATTCCAAAGAGAAGAAGGAGAACAAGTTAGAAAAGGAAGAGAAAGAAAGGGAAGAAGACAAGGACAACGCAGAAAGACTGTTCTCAATCATCTAGCAGTGTTCTCATCTCAAGTTAGATCGAATCTACAGTAGACTCTTGCTGTGATTACTTAGGGAGGTTTTAGATATTGTGGGCAGTGACGTGATCCTTGTATCCCAGTTATTCTCTTGTGGTTGTTGCTAGGGTTTTGGACAAGAGATTGATATTTGTATATTCATTATTCTCATAGTGGATTATCTCTAGTTTGCCCCATGGTTTTTACCCTTCACATTGAAGGGGTTTTCCACGTATATCTTGGTGTTTTGTTTGATTGTGTTTCCATTTAATTCCGCTGCGTATTATGGTCTTCTAGTATTTGTTCCTATACAAAGGTTATTTCTGCGTGATATATTCCCATCAGTTAAAGCACCAAACTCATGACCAGTCTGAAGTAGGGATTAACCTGCCATGTCTGTGGCAGTGGGGTAACTGAAAGGGATTAACCCGCCGAACTTGTTCTTCCATATGCTCGAAACAAGATCTCTATTTTGTGTCATTTGTATTATTTATGATGGTACTGAACTGTGGATTTCTTGTTACTGCCGGTGACATTGGTATCATACATCTGAGAACATGATGCTCTCAGTAACATTCTCCTGGAAACTTGTTTGTTGTAGATGCGTTCTTCTTAGCTTCATCTCCTGCAGACTGTCTTTTGGAATCACTTTAATGTTGCAGCCATAACTTGTTTTGGTTACCTGTGATGATCAAGGAGAAGAGAGAGAGAGAGAGAGAGAGAGAGAGCGAGCTAACAATTTCAGTATGTACAGTGTTCTTATGCCTTTATAATGCTTGCCGCAAATCAGCTCCAACTGAAGCCGTTCAGGTCAAATTTGCTGTTCGTAGCACCCTCATCGTCTTCATCAGCATTGAGATCTAGTTGTGCTGTGTGACCAGCCAGCCCAAAACTGTCCGATTGCTTTCCTCTCTCCTGTTGTTCTGCTGTTCTCTTGCCATTCGGGTCACTTCTTTCCGTTTGCTGGGCATCAGAACCAGCTTCCCCTTCTCTTTCGACCCTAGGCCTCACCGGAAGTGGTGACACAAAATCTTGTACTTTGAAAGATGTCCTTTCTGAATCCCCAAACATGGATGAGGGAAAAGTCTTGTGCTCATTCAGGTAGCACCATGCAGATTGGGAACCTTCAAGCCTAGTATTCTCATGCATGTAGGCTCTCAAACTTGTACGGAAATTGGCCATGTCAAGATCCTTTTGTGATCCCTGAGATGATGTCAAGCAACTTTCTACCGAGAAATCAGCAAGTTGGGGTGGATGCACTTGTAGGGTATTCGGGGCTGGGATTTCTTCCAGACCTGTGAATGCATTGCTGAAACATTCATTTGAGACTTTGAAGACCAGTTGAGAGAGATGAACTTTGGCAGCTTCTAGTCCTGGAGTCCCCAAATTCTGCTTCCCAAGTGTCTCTTGAGCCTTCTCCAGCACCGACTGCAAGTACTTCCCCTGTGCTTCTATTCTTAGTTGCAGGTGCCTTTGAACCTGTCACGGATCCATTTTGCGATCACGTGCATCAATTACTCATCATGTAACAACACCAGACTATAAGGACGCCGAACAGAGAAACAAAAGGGACTAAAGCGACTTCCTGAATCTTTTCTTTCTTGAAGTTTATTCGAGATATATTATTTGTTTGCTTTTGTTTAGCTTTACCAGCTTTCGAGTTAATTGTCTAACCTGTTTGTTTACATTGGTGTCAGATGTTTGTCTCTCTCTCTCTCTCTCTCTCTCTCTCACAGAGGAATACCAATACCAATCCGACTCGTTCTCTCGTGTATTCCATGCTTCTATAGAGAAGCTGGTGTTTGAAGTATGATGCACATCCAACAAATATCTCATCAAAGCTAATTTATTTGCAGCCTTCAACAAATATCTCATCAAAGCTAATTTAATCACACAGTAATGAGTAGTAATCCGTATGTTCTCTTTCAACATGATTAAAGTTGTATATCTATAGATATATGTTCAAGTGTGAATATATTCAACATGATTAAACTGTATATCTATAGATATATATATATATATATATATATATATATATATATATATATATATATATATATATATATATATATATATATATATATATATATATATATATATATATATATATATGTTGACCAGTCCTTACCTCAAGTTGTTCTTGTAGCCTTCTTTGGACTTCAATTTGCATTTGAAGTGCTTCATTTATTGGATATGTTCTGCAATTAAGCTCATGTCAGTAAACAATCTATTGCACTCGATGGTTATTACATTGCATGTTGCTGTTGTCTTACTTGTTTGACTGGGGAATGGTGTTTGTGTTGCTCACTCGTGATCCGTTGCCCTCGGTTGTTCTCTCTGCTGCAAGCTTACAACCTATAACTGTAAGAAAAGAAGTCTCAGCTTGCATTTCTTTTCTTCCTGCTCTGACAACTCAAAGTCGGATGCTGCTTCTTACCACTCTCGGCTCCATTTGCTTGAGCTTGGAGATTCTTGCTGAGCCTGTACTTCTGCAATACCACAACAACAACTCAATCTTGCAATGTTACAGAAAGGAAACAAGAAAGAAAGAAGAAGAAGGAGAAGGAGAAGAATTCGATCAGGACCTGAAGATGGCTTTTCAGGTGATAGAGAGTTAGTCCAGGAATGCCCATGAGCCTCATGACCGACTTGGGTGTAGCCTCTGCAAAACGATGAGCTTAAATTTAGCCCAGAATGCAACATGCATTTGCCATCGGATGAGAACGTTTATGTTGAATTCTGCCTTCTTTTTGTTGTTGTTGTTGTTGTTGTTGTTGTTGTTGATGATATACTCACTATCTGCTCCACCAAGTTGATTGACTGCCTCTATGAATCTTTCATGGAGCTCGGCTGTCCACTTCAACCTGGGCTTGGCATCAGTCGATAGAACCAGTCCTGAATCTTCTGGGATACTTCCTCCTTGCAGCAACAAATGCTTCTATATATAGATATATATATATATATCTATATATATATATCTATATATATATATAGATATATATATATAGATATATATATATATCTATATATATATATAGATATATATATATATCTATATATATATATAGATATATATATATATTATATATATATATATATCTATATATATATATCTATATATATATATAGATATATATATATATCTATATATATATATATCTATATATATATATCTATATATATATATAGATATATATATATATCTATATATATATATAGATATATATATATATCTATATATATATATCTATATATATATATCTATATATATATATCTATATATATATATCTATATATATATATCTATATATATATATAGATATATATATATAGATATATATATATATCTATATATATATATATATATAATATATATATATATCTATATATATATATATAGATATATATATATAGATATATATATATAGATATATATATATATAGATATATATATATAGATATATATATATAGATATATATATATATAGATATATATATATAGATATATATATATAGATATATATATATAGATATATATATATATCTATATATATATATAGATATATATATATAGATATATATATATAATATATATATATATCTATATATATATATAGATATATATATATAGATATATATATATATCTATATATATATATTATATATATATATTATATATATATATAGATATATATATATATCTATATATATATATCTATATATATATATCTATATATATATATCTATATATATATATCTATATATATATATCTATATATATATATCTATATATATATATAGATATATATATATATCTATATATATATATCTATATATATATATCTATATATATATATATCTATATATATATATAGATATATATATATAGATATATATATATATATCTATATATATATATATAGATATATATATATATATCTCAAGTTGTCTTGTAGCCTTTCTGGACTCAATTTGCATTGAAGTGCTTCATTTATTGGATATGTTCTGCAATTAAGCTCATGTCAGTAAACAATCTATTGCACTCGGATGGTTATTACATTGCATGTTGCTGTTGTCTTACTTGTTTGACTGGGGAATGGTGTTTGTGTTGCTCACTCGTGATCCGTTGCCCTCGGTTGTTCTCTCTGCTGCAAGCTTACAACCTATAACTGTAAGAAAAGAAGTCTCAGCTTGCATTTCTTTTCTTCCTGCTCTGACACTCAAAGTCGGATGCTGCTTCTTACACTCTCGGCTCCATTTGCTGAGCTTGGAGATTCTTGCTGAGCTGTACTTCTGCAATACCACAACAACAACTCAATCTGCAATGTTACAGAAAGGAACAAGAAAGAAAGAAGAAGAAGGAGAAGGAGAAGAATTCGATCAGGACCTGAAGATGGCTTTTCAGGTGATAGAGAGTTAGTCCAGGAATGCCCATGAGCCTCATGACCGACTTGGGTGTAGCCTCTGCAAAACGATGAGCTTAAATTTAGCCCAGAATGCAACATGCATTTGCCATCGGATGAGAACGTTTATGTGAATTCTGCCTTCTTTTTTGTTGTTGTTGTTGTTGTTGTTGTTGTTGTTGATGATATACTCACTATCTGCTCCACCAAGTTGATTGACTGCCTCTATGAATCTTTCATGGAGCTCGGCTGTCCACTTCAACCTGGGCTTGGCATCAGTCGATAGAACCAGTCCTGAATCTTCTGGGATACTTCCTCTTGCAGCAACAAAGTCCTAGAAGAAAGGATGTTGTTGTGTCCTTGGTGATGATGCTGATGATGATACATCTTCTGCATGTCAAAAGTAGTACCGTACAGTGAGAATTCAAGGGAAAAAGGTAGATGATGATTCAAACTTCTCCGCCATCGCTCCTCCCTACCTTTCTTTTCCTTGATCTAAGGAGAAGAATTATCCATCTCGGAAACCAATTGCTTCATAAGTTGCTCCTCTTGCTGGTTAGTGATGACCATGGCTCGCCCTTTATATGGCAGATGCAAAAGAGAATATGGAATCATTGGAACAAAGTGGTTTCGCCGATCCAATCTTGGCACCAAAAACTCGAAAAGAGACGTCCTGTTTTGCCGCTGGACCATCTCCTGCAACTTTTGTTCTCACTTCTCTGATGGACTAAAGATTCTGCAGCAGCATCAATAACAGCAACTTTCCTTGTGGGAACAACTTTAGCTTGTCCCATGCGCAGGCGAATCGATCCGTCGATATCCATTCTCTTTTGCGAAAGATGGATTAAAGAAAAAAGGAAGAACCTCATGCTTGCCAAGAGAATTTTGGACCTAAAAGAGACATCATGTTCTCTAATGCTTTCAGGAGCAGCAAACTTTAGATTCCTCAACTGTTGTGAGGAACTAAGCTTGATTGGTGAGTTTGTACTTGTTGCGAGAGATGGATTCAATCCACAGATGCTCTCATAATAGTTGATTGATGACACGAGTCTGAGAACTCTGGTTGACTCATTGCGGCAAGAAAGCAGCAGAATTAGATACATACTGCCTGTCAAGAACAACTCCTCTCCTGTGCATGGTGCTGCTTCTCATGGAATATGGAATAAGCATGTGATTCCCTTTTGTCTCCTTGCTAGGCATGGTATTTGTTCATCTATCACCAGAGAAAAAGGAGATAGGGGAATTCAGATGTTATCCATTGGCATTAATCCCTCTTCACTTTCAGCCATTTGTTGAGGTGGGATCAAAGACACGGAGAAGAGCATACGAAGAACAATCGATGATCTCCTAAAGTTGGTTCACAACAGAAACTAAAGTATGGTGCATAAAATTCATATGTGAAGATGAGCTAAAGATTAATAATCTTCATATTGTTTTTGTTAGATGCAGGTTTCATATCATTCTTGTTTGTCTTAACATTTCAAGACGTTCTCATTATCACCGATATCTTGCAAGCAAATGCAGGACAACAACTAAGTATATGACTGAACATAATTAGGAATTCTGGATCTCGAGGTGTTGCAGTCATCCATCATCCTGTGATGTTCCATGTTTCTTTTCAGCTCATGCATCGATCCTACGGAGACATTCTTCGTAACATTCAGCAAAACATATATAAATTGATTGGCAACTTCATCGACTTTTTTATCTATATTAGATGTATCCATACTGCCAACTCCAACAAAACCATGTCATTTAAGGAACATCAAAGGCCATGCATTTATACCTCAGTCTCGCTTTTAGTATTGTGCAGTACACATCCTGCTACTGCCTATTGCCAATTATTAATCAGGCCAGGCAGGATTTCATCAAGTACAACACCTGACGCTCTTCTCCACCATTTCAAATCTGACACTGTTAATAGGTAAGATGGATATGATTCACTTGGCATGAGTGTGAGAGTGGCAGCAGAAATGGCCTGTCATCATGAGATTTGCCATATCTGTGGGTCATTAAGGAGCATATTGTTTGCACTGCAATCATTCTCTCAGAATGTTGTATCGACTGCTGATCATTTCCTCATTGTTCTCTTAAACAGTCATCGAAGCATATGCCCACCCCATCGAAGATTGACAAAGTTGATAGAATCCCTCTTTTTCATTTGGAAAAAAGCAGCAGGAATATATCTGCCTTTTTCTAATGTTGTTATGTTGATTTGACAATGGAAGATGCCGCTGTGCTCCCATCCCTGTCTCGTTATATACATATATGTATATAAATGATTGTTATTATGCAATTTATAAACAAAAATCAACAAGGAAAGATTCATACATCAGTCATTGGGAGATCACTTACACTTGCGAAAGCTGCTGCTCTTGAGACGTTAGGCTGCATTGGTGAGACACTGTGTCTTCTCCGATAAGTCTTTTTTCTTTTACTGCAGAAACAAGAATGGACCGTCTAATCAAGTTTCACATACAGATCGACAATATTTAGAAATATCTCTTGGTTTGTAGATGATCTATTTTCATTATCAATAGAATAGCAACATCCTATTTAGTCTCAAATCAAAGATATCATTAATTCAGATTTATATAATTATAAACCAATAATTCAGGCTCAATAATAATCATAAGTTAATTATTTCGAGTCAAAAGAGGATAAACAGTATTAGAGGTGAGGATAATACGAGGGACTCGAAAAATTACTGGGCATATGGAATGAATCATCACCGTGCTAAACCTCACGTACATCATATTAGAATTTGATTTTAGATAATGTTTATTTTTGATGAAGATGTCAAACTCTTAAACACGAGAGAGAGAGAAAAAGATACTCTAATATCAAAATTTATAAGGATTATATGAGTGTGATATAATAAATTTGAGTTTAAAGTTATCAGTTCAAACATAATAAAATAAATGAATGAAGCAGATGGACTTAATAATAGGTGAGAGCATGAAGGTTTGGAAATCATCAACAAAAGAATAAACTTTTTCTGAGTTCCAGCGAACTTTTTCCAGAATCGAAGTTGAAGGAATGAAGAAAAGGGTTGAGTCAGAGGACTTTATTCCTCACTGATGCATTGAATTCTAAGGTGGATAGCATTTGTCGGTGGGTGGGGAATCTGATACTGTTCTCTTTGATGTCAACCTTGGCAAAGCTAGTGGTTGGAGACTCAGCTGTTGTAGCTAAAGACTGCTCATAGCTTAGGATTCAAAAAGAAGGTTGGTGGTGATCTCTCAAGCTCAAGCATTGGCTTCTCTCTCTCTCTCTCTCTCTCTCTCTCTCAACTCAGATTAACATATTAATTTTCAGTTGCATAAATGATAAAGTTAACATACATGATTTGGGGATGGAAATTTGAACGAATCAGGTTTTGTGGGTTTCCTATTGGTTCAAGGTTGATAATGACATCTCATAACTGGAAGCTGGTTGAGCTCTCACTACAATCTTAAATATTTCAGAAAATTTAAAATAAAATTTTAGAATATTAGAGGACTATTGATGGTGTAATTTTTTATTACCAAATTGATGTTGGATGCCAAATCTAACCTAATATACCATTCTTATATGTGGAGTCAACTCGGGTTATATCTAAAATATTGATTTGATGGTAGTAAACTAAGATCTACCTATCAGAATTTAATGATTTGAAACATATCTAGTTAAAACATTAATATGTTTTTTATATCATATTCACTTATCAAAAGTTAAGAGTGACGTGGGATGCTTCGATCAGGATGAGACAATTAAAGTAGAAAAAATCATGTTGGGCCGGAGGAATATGTCAAAAGATTGGACGTTGGGCAGGTGGATCGGTCGACGTATCGACAGAAGGCTTTGGGCCGTGGATTCGGGCATCGGGCCAAGAAGAGCGGACATTGCGCCAAGAATATCAGAGTTGCATAGTCAACTGGCCGATTGGGCAATAGACTGCAAGAGAGGACGATGTGCCGAAGAATCGGACGAAGCGTCGAGAGACCAATAACATGCCGGACAACTTGATTAATGCTTAGTATTAATTGTCTAGATCGAAGTTTGTTTTACATGTGCAGGATTAACTATAATAGCAAGACATGAAGCAAAATGAAATCCCGAAGTCAAGGACACGATTACGTTGGGAGTTTGAGAGTTCGTCGGAAGTCCGGACGTTCGTCGAAAGTTCGGGAGGAACCAGCCAAGAAGTCTCAGAGCCTGCCAAAGAAGCTTGTCGGAACTCGCCAAGAAGATCGTTGTAAAGTTCAGGAGCTTGCCGGGAGTCCGCTGGAGCATCGCCGAGGGTTCGTCGGATGTTCGCCGAAAGCTCGCCGGAAGAATAGACATAGGGACTTGTTTAGCTTAGCAAATGTCTTAGGATTTCGTAGTTAGCACGTAATTGGGCTTGGATTTGGGCCAACCCAATTAGGGGCTAGCTAGGCCCATGTAAGAACTGTGTTGGGCCCAATAAGAAGCCCAAATAGTGTCCCAAGAAGTCTCACTGTCATGGCACAATCTTCGAGACTATATCAGGCGATGGTACCGCCAGTCTGGGCGATTGTACTGCCCTTGGCAGGGTGCCAGGCGGTGGTACCGCCCAGGACAGTGTCAGCCAAACTAACACTGGGTGGTGGTACCGCTCGTGCCCAGGGAACCCAGAATGAGATGTTTTTAAGCTTCAAGTTTGAATCAACTTGAAGCCTATAAATACCCCTCTCATCCCTAAGTAAATACACAAGCATAAAGGATTAAAAAGTGAGAAAACACTACTGCAATCTCTTTAGAAATTCCCTCCTCCACTCTAAGTTTAGAATTCTATAAGAGGAGTGTGAGTGCTTGTAAGGGTTGCCTCCTAAGCTCGTCAAAAGGAGAAAAGATGTAAAAAGGTGGTTGGCCTTTGCCTATTGAAGGAAGGCCTCTAATAGATGTCGATGACCTCGTCGGAGGAGGAAGCCAAAAGTGAATGTAGGTCAAGATTGACCGAACCACTTTAAATCTTGGTTTGCATTTACTTTCTGCTTTTTATCTTAACTGCAAACTGCCTTCATTACTTTACAACAACTATACTTTCGCATGCTCTCAACTTAAAGATCTTTCCGAAACGGTTTTCATCGAAATCAGATTTTATCGTACGAAAGTCTTTTTAACCGACGAAAGTTTTTTGCTACACTAATTCACCCCCCCCCCCCCCCCCCCCCTCCCCCCCTCTTAGTGCTCTTGATCCTAACAATTGATATTAGAGCCATGGTTTTTTATTTTGGTTTAACATCCAAATAGAAATGGCTCTTTTCGGCTTTCAAGAGGGTCACTCTCTCATTCGTCCTCCCTTTTTCAATGGGACGGACTATACTTATTGGAAAACTCGAATGAGAGTTTTCTTGCTTTCATTGAATATCGATTTATGGCATATAGTTGAATCCAGTTTTCAAATGTCTTCTCTTCTGATGAACCATTGGAATAATTTGGAGAAGAAGACGTTTTCTCTAAATGCAAAGGCTATGAATATTATGTTTTGCGCCTTAGATAGAAATGAGTTTAATCATGTTTCTACTTGCGAAACGGTTTTCAATATTTGGTGCACTTTTGAAATCACACACGAAGGGACTAGCAAAGTTAAAGATTCAAAAATTAATTTTTTAATACATGATTTAAAGCTTTTTCGAATGAAGCCGAGCGAAACCATTGTTGACATATACATTCGTTTTACGGATGTCGTCAATGGTTTAAAAGCTCTTGGCAAATGTTTTTCGGATTTTGAGCTTGTAAATAAGATTTTACGTTCTCTTAATAAGAGTTGGGATTCAAAAATAATATCTATTCAAGAATCAAAAAACTTGAACTAATTTCCAATTAAAGAACTAATAGGGTCTTTGATGACCTATGAAATGACGTGCAATGCACGTAAAGAACTTGAGAACCACCTTCCAAAGAATAGGAAGGATTTCAAACTTAGAACATTTGAAGACCACTCGAGCATAAACTCAAGTGATGGTGAACTTAAACTACAAATGAAATTTAAAAAGTTCATGGAACAAAAATTAAAGAACAAAAAGAACGCAACTACTTGTTATGAATGCAAAAAGAAGAATACAAATTTGGATGAATCGAGCTCATCTGAAGACGAGGAAAAAAATCAACAAAGACGAGGTGGCAAACTACATCTTAACGACTTTTGACGTTGAGATAATCAAAAAGCCTTTAGTTTATTTTGAAATTACATAATACTTTTCATAATATTTTTAATTAATTTTTTTGAAAATTATATGTTTAATAATGAAAATGAAAAAATTAGGAATCATGCTTATCATTTTATTAATTTTAAAAATAATCATGAAAATGGTATGTTTATGATAAACAAAATAATTTTGATTGAAAATATGAAATCATACTTGATGATTTAATAATGCATAATGATATTTTGATACCATGATTGATGATTCTTATGATTTATGGATTATCGATTTTTATCATGATGAAATATTACTTTTTTGGTTTTAAATAAGATGGATGGTTTTGATACAAAAACTTGAGCATATTGATTTGAAGTCATGTTTAATGGTTTTATAATTCGAAATTATGCATGATGAATCTTGCGATTTATGAATTATTAATTTTTACCATAATGAAAGTGCCTTATTGATCCTTGTTGTAATAAATCTCACACTTTTGGTTTTAAACATGATACATGTTCTTATTTGGCATAAATAAAATAAAATCATATAAATTGAAACAACTAAAAAGAGAAAAATATTTTTTTTGAAAAATATTTTTTTTTATCTTATTGATCTTGATGATTATTATGATAAATCCATGTATGTCATTTTGAATCTCTTGAAGGTAATATTGAGATTTTAATGATTTTGATGATTTAAATTTAAACAAATTTTTATCCAAATCATGATCTTGATTCCTTGATATTTATAAATTAAGATTTGTTATGAATCAAGATTTTTCATTAATCGTTCTCCTATGATTCTACTTGGTATTTTCTTAAGAGGAGATTTTCTAATGAATCATGATTCTTCTTGTGAGTTCTTGGATTTATTACTTGAGATTTTTTTAAATCAAGATCTCTTCTTTTTACCCCTATAATTTTTCTTGATATGTTATTTAAGAAGAGATGTGTTAAAATGAATCATGTCTTTTGGTATTCACATGATCTCATCTTTCATGACATAATCTTTTGTCTTTGTATAACTCCTTGTATTTATCACCCAATTAATTTTTTTCTTGGTGATATTTTGAATATGATGAAATAAAATTATGCATGAAATACAAATGAGAAGTTAATAATCATGCATAATAGGATGCAATGAATTTTGATATTTAAATACCATCATTTGAAAAGCTATGATCATGTTGCCAAAATAATGTATCATGAATATCATATATGATATGCCCACAGTAATAATTGATTTATTTGTATCATGCATGAAAAATGAAATATATGGTTTTGAAATTGTGCATATCTTAATTTGAAAATGTAATGATGCACAAATAAGATTGATACTTACCTTTGTTATGATTTAGAAATTGATGTAAAGGATCTTCCTTTCTTTTTGACAATGACAAAGGGGGAGATAGCTAGCTTACACAATTCAAGAAGAAAGCAAGAGAAGAAATTGCTTTCTTGAACATTACCGAGAATTGCTAGCTTGAAATCTCAATAAAATGCAAAAATTACTAGCTTGCAACTTGTATATTTCAAGAAGTGTTGCTTTCTTGAACATCTCTAATTTGCTAGCTTGCATGATATAGAACTTGCTATCTTGAACATTACAAAGAAATGCTATCTTGCACATCGCAAAGAAAAGTAAATATATCAACTTGCACATCCTTAAATTTGCTAGCTGATAAAACTTGAAATTATGTTTATTATGCAATGACTTGAACTTGTATGTCTAAACACATGAATAGTCGGACTTCTCCTTTTTGTTGATGACAAAGGGAGAGAAGTATGATGTTATGCATAAGTTTATAATGACGTGTATGACATGTTGTTTGGATTTTTGAATCCAAGAGTCTCTATCAATATGGCATATTGATAGGGGGAGTTTGTTTAAACTTCAGGAGTTAAGGTTAACTTTGTGTCAATTGGTTGTCATCATCAAAGAGGGGGAGATTGTTGAATCTTGGATTTTGATGATGAAACCAATCGATATGTGTCTATGTTTTAATCTGTGTTTTGAGTGACGTAGGATGCTTCGATCAGGATGAGACAATTAAAGCAGGAAAAATCATGTTGGGCCGGAGGAATATGTCAGAAGATTAGACGTTGGGTCGGTGGATCGGTTGACGTATCGACAGAAAGCTTCGGGTCGTGGATTCGGGCATCGGGCCAAGAAGAGTAGACATTGCGCCAAGAATATCGGAGTTGCGGAGTCAACTAGCTGATTGGGCAATAGGCCGCAAGAGAGGACGATGTGCCGAAGAATTGCACGAAGCGTCGAGAGACCAATGACATGCCGAACAACTTGATTAATACTTAGTATTAATTGTCTAGATCGAAGTTTGTTTTATATGTGCAGGATTAACTATGATAGCAAGGCATGAAGCAAAATGAAGTCCCGGAGTCAAGAACGTGATCACATTGGGAGTTCGAGAGTTCGTCAGAAGTCCGGACGTTCGTCGGATGTTCTGTAGGAACTAGCCGAGAAGTCTCGGAGCTTGCTAGAGAAGCTTATCGTAACTCGCCAAGAAGATCGTCATGAAGTCTAGGAGCTTGCCGGGAGTTTGCCGGAGCATCGTCGAGGGTTCGTCAGATGTTCGCTGAAAGCTCGCCGGAAGAATAGATATAGGGACTTGTTTAGCTTAGCAAATGTTTTAGGATTTCATAGTTAGCACATAATTGGGCTTGGATTTGGGCCAACCCAATTAGGGGCCAACTAGGCCCATGTAAAAATTGTGTTGGGCCCAATAAGAAGCCCAAACAATGCCCCAAGAAGCCTTACCGTCGTGGAACAGTCTTCGAGACTATGTTAGGCGATAGTACTGCCCTTAGCAGGGTGTTAGGCGATGGTACTACCTAGGACAGTGTCAGCCAAACTGACATTGGGTGGTGGTACTACTCATGCCTGGGAAACCCAGGATGAGATGTTTTTAGGCTCTAAGTTTGAATCAACTTGAAGACTATAAATACCTCTCTCATCCCTGAGTAAAATACACAAGCACAAAGGATTAAAAAGTGAGAAAACGCTACTGCAATCTATTTAAAAATTCCCTCCTCCACTCTAAGTTTAGAATTCTGTAAGAGGAGTGTGAGTGCTTGTAAGGGTTGCCTTCTAAGCCCGTCAAAAGGAGAAAAACTTTAAAAGGGTGGTTGGCCTTCGCATATTGAAGAAAGGCCTCTAGTGGACGTCGGTGACCTCGTCGGAGGAGGAAGTAAAAAGTGGATGTAGGACCACTCTAAATCTCGATTTACATTTACTTTCTGCTCTTTATCTTAACTGCAAATTGTCTTCATTACTTTACATCAACTATACTTCCGCATGCTCTCAACTTAAAGATCTTTCCGAAACGGTTTCATCGAAATTAGATTTTATCATACGAAAATCTTTTTAACCGATGAAAGTTTTCCGCTATACTAATTCCACCCCCCCCCCCCCTTAATGTTGTTGATCCGGCATAGAATAAATCATTCAATCATTAGTCTTATGAATTACTTCTATTATGATAGATTTGATTGTTTAACATCCCGAGCTAACCTAAGTCGAATATGAGAAATTATCACAAACTTCAAGTATCTTGATTTTGTCGGACAATAATTACTTTGATACTAAACGGATCGGGAGGATTTGAAGAAATAAGTATAATATTAGTTAAAGAGATATAGTTGAGATCTTTTATAATAATTTTTTAGTAATAATCATAAATGAGCATTTAATTTGTGCCATAGTTACATAGGATCATCGATCATTACTCGAACCAATTGAACGTTGAGACATTACGAATAATGTATATTACTTATCGTATTAATCAAACATAATATTCTAATTCACGATGTGTCTAACTTGGTATCATGTTAGTGATAGTATAGATTTCGATCGTCTGAACTCTTTTATCAACTCCAAATACTTGTAGTATTTTTCTAATCCAGCTAATTGAACCCTAGCTAACTTTGAGTTTCCAAGTTGCATATTTTCCCTACAATTTGAAGCCTACAAGATAGTTTTTTGCTTTAATTCCAAAGTGTATATGCCAATATCTCCTGGTGAAAAAGTTTGAAAGGCTAAAGAAAACTGAAGTGTGTTTATGTGCACATTGTTTTTTTTTTTTTTTTGAAATAAAATCTTTCACCTTTTGAGTTACCATAACTTATGACACACTTGAAACTTAGTGCATCTCAATTATTTAGGATTAATTATATAAATCTTTTATAATCAAATAGATCTACAAAAATCTTATCTTTGATTAAATTAATAATATTTTAAACTTAACTATGGTTTTTTTTATTAATAATAGATAATCTTATCTTTGTTTATGTTTTCCTCTATCTCTCCTTGTACTATTAATTATAATTAATTTAATCGCTGTATCTCGTCTCCTTACTATATGTTTATATCATATTAAATAATATTATCTCATTTAATCCACTATCGAGACTATACCTAATTTTGTCCAAATAAAAATATTTTTTCTTAATAACTCTCCACATCAATCTCAATATTCTTATCTAAACGATAAAATGATATCGTATATATGATTTGTTAATTTTTCAACACTTATGTCCATAAAATACTATTCTAACAACCACCTTATGTAATATTCTTTTTAATATTAAAAAAAACACCGATGATAGCATGAGACACAACTAATTAATGAGCTGATTTTTTTTTTTTTGCTGTTTTCGCTGAATTTTAAGATGGATTAATCAGAATTAAAAAAAAAAGGAAGATTAGCCGTATTGATTGATGTATTAGTCTATACTCTTGAGTCCAAACACATGAAATGTGGTGTATGGTTGCAAGATAGAATGTTACTGAAAGATGAATAGATTGCTACTGTACCAACTCTTATTTGTGTTTCCTTTGATCCTGACTGACTAAGATAATTAAAGTCCAGTTGAATGAATATGTATTTTTCAAATTTTATGTGAAAATGATGTGCATTCATATTATTAAGAATGTAATTCTATCATTCACATACCATAGATAGATAGATAGATAGATAGATAAATATATCCGTGTGAGTCACATTTTATATCTGATTAAAAACTTTTTTTATTTCTTTTAGCTCATCTATTATCTTCTCTTTTCTATTTCATACTATCAATTCTCAAATATATCTGGTACTACATCATATTAATATTAAAATATTTATCCTATATCATACCAGTACGAGAGCACATATCCTATATTCAGATGTTCTTTCGTGAACTAGAAACTCCTTTAATTGTATTTCAATGTTACATACCCCTTCCTACATGGGAATCTTTCCTTTTTCTTCTTTCAACTATCATTAACCATACATGTTCACGATGGTGGATTTAAACTTGTAAACCGAAAATGATCAAATACATGAGAGTTTTGTGAACATTGAATTTCGTATATCCATTAAGTATCTCCGAAACATAGAGAGTTCAATTTTAGTTATTTTATTACTTAATTCAATAATATCGTGTGATACAAAATAGGTATATCGATCTGAAATCATTCTTAGATTGATAATTGATTGCATGACGGCCATGACAAAAGGTTTCGAAACCCTAATACAAGAAAAGCAGATGCTCTTTACACACACAAATATCACAACCAGAGCTAACGTGAATCAAGCCTTCTTCTTCGTACTCAATATTAAGAAATCCAAAATCTGGGAGTTGTAGGCAGCAAACCAATGATTAGGCTTCCCAACCATGTTCCCCAACTTGTGAGAAGCTCATCAGAGATTACTTTGGCAAAATGGATTTAAAATGGAATTTAAAATGCTAATATATATTTCTAGACAGCTTTGAGTAATAACGATTTTGATGGAAAATTCCAAAAAACTATAATTTTAAATAGAATTTATTGCTGACATGAATTTTCTTTTCCTGAGGTGAAGTCTATGGATTAAAACCTTCCTTTGCAAAAAAAAAAAAAAAAAAAAGTGACTTCAAATGAAAATTTAACAAGATATCATCATAGTAACTTCAAATGGAATGCTAGAAGATTGTTGATCATAAAATTTACCGAACCTATCAAATGGTGTAGTAGGAAAATTCTGATACTTCATCTTCACAAGTTAAGCCTGAGATATATAATAAACCAATATTCCATCAATACACAAAAGCTTTGGAAAGAAAAATTTACAACACAAAAAATAAACTATTTTCTGGATCATGTAGCAGATAAATCTATGGATAAGCAAATCCATGCATAATTTGCACAGCCATGAAAACATTTTAGCCAAATGACGTAGAAGATGAAGAAAAGGTACCTTGTTGGCTATGTTGCTGGAAAGCCAATCTAGCCCCTCGTATAAACCCTCACCAGTCGTGGCACAGGTGCTCTGTATGTACCTGAGTAAATTGCAGCAGATCAAAATTGCCAGGCAGACCCGTTTGAGACTTGTACTATTTATTTAACAGTCATCTAACAAGATGAGACTATTGTTAGGAGTTTTGTGGTAAAATAGCAAACAAACATAGTACGCATTACAGTATCACAAATTAACAAAACAAGTAGAGAAGACGTAGATTTGTGCCCTCTACTTTTCTATCAAGATTTTACTTGACCTTGCTGTGAAAGGGTTTAATACAGGTTTTCTTAATTAAATATAAATATACAATTAACTATGTTTTTAATTTAAGCAATTTCTCTAATCAAGTGGGACATTTACATCTCTAAATTTCTAGTTGCTTAAAATCTAAGACGAGAATTCAATGCAATTATTAAATGTCATAGTCGGACTAGTATAACAAAGTCAAAGTTTAGGAGGAGGTACGGTATACCGATGCCGTTGACGCAGGGAATGCAGACCAAGCTTGTCAGTAATTTCAGCAGCATTTATGGCGTTTGGGAGGTCTTGTTTGTTATACTAGTCCAAGAAAATGATCCTATAATGAATGACAGCATCACGAGCAAGACAGCATCACGCAACTCATCCTACAATGACCAAGAAAATGATCCAGGATAGAAAAGAAAAAATTATAATAGCCAATATGCTCCGTGACATGCTTTGATCCTATAATTTTCTCAAAACTTGATTGATGTTACTTTATATTTAATCAAAAGAAAATGCAATGTTATTTTACATTTTCTGTTAATGAATACAACAGTACATGGGTCACTTTGCTTCATATACAAGAGAGCAATAATATATAATGCCATGGAAATTTTGTACTTTGCAAAAGCAATAACTTCAGGTATCATGTCACCCATGGTCAAGCATGATTGACTGACAAAACTGTAAACTGTACACAGTCAATTGTTTACGAAATACCTTTTCCAGAATCAATTACGTTCTGAGTAGCTTTCTTGAAGAAAAGAAAAGAAAACACTCTTTTAGTACCTTTAGTTCACTTTAAATCAAATATGATAGGGACATCAACTTACTTATAACCAAGGGCTGAGCTAGGGTTTACCAGTATGATGAGCCTACAAAAATTTAGAGTTTTGGACCATGCCAAGAAACACAGTGCCAATCTCAATATGTATGTTAGCCAGCGGTAAGAAAGTGCTAGAAGATTAATATGAATACAAGAAGTTATAATTAAGAAAAGAAAGTAGTCATTCTGTAGAATGTGGAGTATTAATAAGAGCATACTTTCATCATAAAGACTCACTTAAAAACAGACAAATCATCACAATCAAAATACACAAAATATATTGGTAAATTTAAAGATCGCATACCTGATCAAGTATATGTTTGTCTTTCAGTTTCATATTTATAAAAGACTCACTAAATAATTTCCTTCTAGGATGGTACATGATTGAGGTGGAGTCAATTTAAGGGGCCATTGTGAGAATTTTTACCCTAAAGCTGAGAGGTTAAACAAAAAGGAACCTAAGGGGTAGGTGCAGATCCTTAGGTGGCTGGCATATAGATCTAATGTTGTTTCTATCCAACAAGATATGGTGATAAAGATTGTATTCAACAATGTTCTTTGGGTATCAAAATTTTTTTATGATGGAAATTGTAGAAAACACAAGAACAGCCCCCCCCCCCCTGTGAGTGTGATATTTTCACTAGTTAACAAAAATTTATTTGACGGAGGAATATTTCTGGGTTACAAATATCAATTTTAATCAAGTGGATTGACATATCTAATTTTAGTATAACATGCAAGCCATTACCATATGCAAATAAATAGTACATCCAATTATGTCAGCTTTATAGTCTCTGCTAAATAAAGACAAGTCAATATCAAAGATAAAAGATTAGAGGCATTATGAATGGAGAACTACCTCATTAAGCATCCTTTGAAGCTCATCCCTTGCTTCAGCCACACGATCTCTGTCAACAACAAATATAAGACCTTGGGTGTTCTGGAAGTAATGCCTCCATAAAGGTCTGATCTGTTATAACATGGCCAGATTACCAGAACCTCAGTCAAACTATAGAAAGATACATAGATGGGCCGACGATAATTCACAAGAATTTTATACAATAAAAGAAATTTTAGTAGTGTTTAATTTTCTTAATTAGCGATCAGAAATAGTAGCATTTCAGTGTCATTAAATTATTCAATGTCAATTATTTCACCTATTTTCCTAACTCAACACTTGTTTGCATCAGTAAAACACGTACATTCTAAGAAGGCAAAAATTATCCATTTATCATGCATAATAAGAAAAATTTTAGAGAGCTATGGATGTACCTTATCCTGACCACCAACATCCCAGACGGTGAAGCTAATATTTTTATACTCTACAGTCTCCACGTTAAACCCTGTATTGTGGACGTGGTTAACAAGTGTATAGAGTAGATATACAACATTGTTACTGGACTTCTTTTTCTAACAATATGGTCATAAAATTTACACAATATGCTAAATAACAAAACTCAATTTCCATCATAAGAGGGACAAAAAGTTGACAAGCATGTTATCCAGCTTTTTTTAAAGTTGCACTAGGGAAAAAATTTATCTCCACTTCTAGTGCTATAAATGCAATAAAGCAGTATCCAAGACCATAATTGTAATTTGCGATAATATATATGCAAGAAATAATTTCAAAAACTTTAGATGAATGTGATCATCTATAAGCCGAATTAGAAGAATTTGGTTGAACCGTCAACAGGAAACTCTCTTCCAAGAACTTGAAAAATCTGCACCATTGCCCCAAAAAATGCATAAGATTCACAAGTACGGATAAGATTCCGAAGAAAGATCAATGCTACCAATTATTTTAGTGCATATTCAATATACTAAAAAGAAAAGATAAATGCTTTGGCAACAATCAGCAAGTAACCCAGTATATATGATAAAAATCTATTACAGATCATGACGAGAGGCACGTCATTCACATGTTACCATTATGCCAAGAGCCAAGGGCATATACTTGACATTGAACTCATATAAGGGTTTTTTGAGTGATGAGAATTGGAATCCCTTCAATGACTCATAAATTATATGTGAAATTCAAGACGTGTGCCCCTACATGATTCCTTAAGTCACCACCGTAGAGGGTGGATGGTGATACCACTTATAGCAGATAAAACTGTATACATTAATTCTTTGCATACTTTATATTGGTGGGAACCTCATGAAACAAGTACGATGTATATGCCTTCTTTATCCTAGAATCTTAATCAGAAGAGCATCTAGCCAGAACAATTGGAAGAGGGTAGCTTAACTAGGAAATGTGGTATGAGGTAATGCAATACCATCAATCTATGTGGTATGTGCGCGCCCTTGCGGCGGTCGAAAGCGAGCAGAACTCGCGTCCATGCGACGGTCGTGCACTGGCAACAACCGCACAGGCAGCAGCCACACGCACGAGCAGCCGCGCCCAGGCGACGGCCACGCACGGGCAGAGGCAGCCCCGCGACGGCAGCGGCCACGTGCGGAGAGGAACCGCCGCAGTAGTTGTGCGTGGGTAGAGGTAGCCCCGTGGCGGCAGCACTGCACGCACAGGCGACGGCGGCGCACGCAGTAAGGTTTTGGCAAAAATTATAGTTTTGCGCTAGGATTCCCTTTGGTCAAATTATAGTTTTACTCTTATGTATTTTATTAATATCTTTTAATTCTTTTGATATCTTTACAAATCTCATCAGTTTATATCCTGTCAAATATATATAATTTTACTTTTATGAAATTAAGAATTCTAATTTATATTTTTAATTATAAAATTAATAAATATAATTTATTATAATTATGATTGAATTTAATCATGATTATATTTTGATTATTTGATTAGATTTAATTTAAAAACTATAAATTATGATTCATTTTTATAATTTTCTCATATGAATTATTGATTATATTTTTACATGTGATAAATAAAATCTAATTATTGTTCTTGAATATTTATTTGGTTATTCATTTGTATATATTTAAAATTATAAAATAATATTTATCTTTCACATCAAGACATGATTTATATATTATCATGATTATCATATGAGTTTTCGATTAATGTTAAATAATTATTATGATTGTTATTCTATTATTAAACTATTTAGCATAAATTAAATTTAAGAAATTTAATAAATATTATTTGTAATTCAACTCCCTAAGTTTTATCTGACTTGTAGTTGTCAAAGTGACCTGGGATGATAGACTTTTGTGATGTAAATTACAATAAAAATTATCATTTATAAGATATTTTAAATTATATTTTATATTATTATATTAGTCTTATAGCCATCAGAGTGAACTAGACCAATAACTTATAAAATAATATTAAGGAATTAGTTCTAAATGACATTAAGGAAATAATATTTACAATGACACACATAATTAGGAGATTTAGATAATCCCAAAAGAAAATCTATTTCAACTAATTATGTGATTGAGTAGGATGATATTGTTTTGGATATCCTTGTAGTTTAGAGTTGTATACCCAAAGGTAATAATACTATTCCACAATGATTGTATCAGTCCTCCATGGATGATCTTAAGTGAAGACTGACTAGATATTTCTATATTTTACCCAAAAGAGTAATATAGATGATATCAATAATTCACCAAATTTTTGAAAAACTCAAAGCATTAATATTAATGCTATTTTATACTTTTGCAATGGTACTTCCGTCCATACATTCTTATGCTTCTAGTGTTTCTATACTTTTTAGATCAAATTATTCAGAATGGTTAGAGCATGTGCAATTCACACTAAGCGTATTAGATCTTGATTTAGCATTGCTTGTTGAAAATCCTACAGACTTGATTGATGAAAGTACTATAGGACAAGTTAATGAAATAAAATCTTGGGAAAAATCTAATAGGCTTAATTTAATATTCATAAGAATGACGATTGCAAATAATATAAAGACTTCATTACCAATTGTAATTAGTGCACAGGAATATTTAAAGGTTATTGAAGATAGATTTAAATCTATTGATAAGTCATTAATTGGCACACTAATAAAAAAACTAAGTACGGCTTAATATGATGGCACTCGAAGAATTCAGGATCACATCCTCAATATGACTGACAAAGTTACAAAACTTAAAGCATTAGGCATGAATGTTGATGAGTTTTTCCTCGTATAATTCATTTTCAATTTCATTCATTCTCAATTTGGCCCATTCAAGATTTACTATAATACAAATAAAGATAAGTGAGACTTGAATGAGTTAACTAGTATGTGTTTAGAAGGAAAGTTAATATAATGTCATAACTACTACTCAAGGAGCTAGTAATAAAAAAAGAAAATTGAAGCATCATCCATCAAAGAAATTTATTAGGTTTGGAAATATTAAACAGACTAATAAAAAGAAAGCTTTTACAGTAAAGTGCTTCTTTGTGGCAAGAAAGGACATGTGAATAAAGACTGCATTAAAGTCTTAGTTCGAAAAGAAATGTATTAACTCGACCTTCGTATATTTTGAATTAAATATTACAGAAGTTCCTTCTAAAACTTAGTAGATTGATTCTGGTGCTTCAACTCATTTTACCAATAATATGCAAGGATTTCTTTTAATTCGGAAATCAAAAAAACATAAGAGACTCATTATTATGGAAAATCGTCTTAAAATGAAAGTGATATTAATGGGAACTTATCGTCTACACTTAGAGACGGGTCATCTGATTGATCTTGTTGACATATGTTATGTTTCTACTATTTTTAGAAATTTAGTTTCTCTATCTAGAATTGATGAGTTAGGATATTGTCTTTCTTTTGGTAATGGTAAACTCAGTATATTTTATGATTTAATAAAAGTTGGTTCAGGAATTCTGTGTAATGATTTATATAGAATTAATTTGGATCTTAAGTTTGTAAAGACATTATTGACCCTATAATCAAGTGTTGAATTGAAACGTAGTTACAATAATGAAAGATCTTATATATTGTGGCATAGATGATTGAGGCATATCTCCAAGAAAAGAATTGAAAGATTAGTGAATGATAATATTTTAGAATATTTAGATTTAATTGATTTTGATTTTTGTATAGATTGCATTAAGGGAAAGCTAACTAAACATATAAAGAAAATGCCACAAAAAGTAAAAAACATTTTTAGATTATTCATACTAATATCTACAGACCATATTCCTTATTTTAGTGGAGAAATGTATTTTATCATATTTATAGATGATCTATCCAGATATATCTATGTTTATCTAATACATGAAAAGTCTCAAACCGTTGATACTCTTAAAGTATATACAAATGAAGTCAAAAGACAATTAGATATAAAAGTTAAAATTGTCAACAAGGGTGATGAATTTTATGGCATATATAATGGATTTGGTTAAAATATTGGTCCTTTTGCTAGATTCCTAGAACAACGAGGTATTTATGCTCAATATGCATTACTAGGTGTGCCACAACAAAACGGCATTGTTGAAAGACGAAATCATACTCTTATGGATATGGTTAGGAGTATAATGAGTTATTCCTCTATACTTGAGTTGATGTAGGGTGAAGCTCTTAAGACAACTATATATATCTTGAATATAGTTCCTAGTAAGTCAGTTTCATTAACTCCATTCGAGTTATGGATTGGTAGGAAGCCTAGTTTAAGACATTTATATATTTGTAGGTGTTTTGCAAAGATAAGAGTATTCAATCCACATGAAAAAAAATTAGATCCAAAAACTATTTGAGGATATTTTATTGGTTATCCAGAAAAATCTATGGGATATAGATTTTATTATCCTAATCATAATATGAGAATATTAGAATCTTGAAGGATCAATTTTGATATTGAGGATAAACAATAAAATAACATTGAAGAACTCTCACATGATGTTGATGTCGTCGTTGATGATCTTATAAAACAATCATAATTGGCAGCTTTGAAAAGATCTTAAAGGAAAATGAAATATATTATTTTTAATGATTATGTAGTATATCTACAAGAATCAGATTATGATATAGGAATAAAAAGAGATCCCTTATCGTTTTCACAAGCTATAGAAAGTAACGATTTTGAAAAATGGTATAATGCAATGAAAGAAGAGTTAAAATTAATGATCCAGAATGGTGTTTGGGAACTCATTGAATTGCCCAATAATTGTAAATGAGTTTTTAAGACAAAACGTGACTCAATGGACAATATCAAACGATATAAAGCCAAACTTGTGACTAAAAGTTTTTCTTAGAAAGAAGGCATTGACTATAATGATACTTTTTCTCTAGTTTCTAGAAAGGACTTGTTGAAATCGATATGACATTAGTAGCTCATTATAATCTTGAGTTACATTAGATAGATGTGAAAACATTTCTGAATTGGGATCTGGATGAGAAAATATATATGGAACAACCTAAAGGGTTCATAGAAAAGAGGGAAAAAAAGTTGGGCTTCTAAACTTAAAAAAATCATTTATGACCTTAAACAAGCTTCTAGACAATGGTATATAAAATTTCATGATACCATTGCTTCCTTTAGATTTAAGAAAAATACTGTTGATCAGTGCATATATCTGAAGGTAAATAGGAACAAGTTTATTATATTAGTCCTATATGTGGGTGATATTTTACTTGCCAGTAGTGATCTTGGTTTATTGCACGAAACCAAAATATTTCTTAATAGGAACTTTAAGATGGTTGATATGAATGAGGCAGCTTATGTTATTGGCATTGAGATATTTAAAGAATTATTAGGATTGTCTCAGAAAGGATATATTAATCGTATCTTGAAGAGATTTAATATGTAACTTTGCTCAGCTAATGATATACTTATTACTATAGGTGAAAAATTCAACCAAAACTAATGCCCGAAAAATAACTTAGAAAAAAATCAAATGAAGAATATTCCTTATGGATACGTAGTTGGAAGTCTATTATATGCACAAACCTATACAAGACCATATATTGGTTTTACAATTGTAATGCTGGGAAGATACCAAAGCAATCTAAGGATTGAACATTGAAAAACTGCAAAGAAAGTAATGAGATATCTACAAGAGACGAAAGATTATATGCTCACATACAGGAGATCAAATCAACTTGAAGCAATAGAATATTCAGATGTTGATTTTGCAAATTGTCTCGATAGTAGGAAGTCCACTTCAGGATTTGTATTCATGTTAGCTGGTAGGGCAATTTCTTGGAAAAGTATAAAATAATTATTTATTGCATCATCAATAATAAAAGCTGAATTTGTGGCATGCTTTGAGGCCACAAAATCAAGCTTTATGGCTGTAAAATTTCATCTTAGGACTTAGTGTGGTTGACTCAATTGTTAGGCCACTAAAGATATTTTGTGATAACACCGCAATAGTTTTCTTATCTAAGAATGGTAAATACTCTAGTTGTTCTAAGCACATCGAGATAAAGTACTTGGTGGTTAGAGAAAGAGTCCAGAAACAATAAGTGTCAATTGAGAACTTGAGAATCACTATGATGATTATTGATCCATTGACAAAAAATTTATAATATAAAATATTTAAAGAACATGTTCTTAGAATGAGGCTTGTGAGCAAGTCATAAAAGATATGGTAATATATGTTTAGGTGGATGCTATTATTGACATTTTTCTTGCTTAATTAAAGTTATTTATTTTTGCTATCCCATATACATTTATGTTTATGCATATTATAATTGAATATAATAACAAGATTGTCTTGACAAGATAAATTATAAAAGTCATTATGGATTATATTAGGAAAGACTAACAATGTTGTGATACACAGAAAGTAGTATGACATTGATGATATACAACCGTTATGACTCGCATTAATAGTTTGACTTAATATAATATTATTATGTTTATTAGACTTATTGGCTTATTTTAAAATTCATGGCCATGTATAAAATGCTTTTCAAAATTCTTTAGAATCCAATTAGGTAAATTTTTGTTTATTTTGATTTTGAACATCTTTTTTATATCTTATCAATTAATGGACCAAGTGGGAGAATATTAGATTTTATGGCCTTTTATAATTGGATAAGATATATATAATATAACTAATTAGATTCTGATAATATATATTGGCTAATAGAAAAGAAATTCAAGTATGATTCTCTAGGAAATAACCTTAGGAACTTCTCATAATTACTTATCCTAGACCCTCTACTCTCGCCTATAAATAGACATGACCTTTAGGGACTAAAGAGAGGAATATAGATTATAGTTGAGGGATTAAAGTCTCTCTCAACTTTTCTCCCTAATGATCAATTTAGGTGGTCTTGTGAAAAGATAGAAAGAGCGAAGAAGGATCTAGTTCTAGTTCCTATCTAGGATAAATAATTAAGAGAGCTCCTCCTATCAAAGTTATCTATTAAGGAATCATACTTTAAGTTGACTTCTTTTCTATTGACTAATATATGTCATCATAATCCAATTAGTTGTATTATATATATCTTATCCAATTATAAAGGGCTACAAAATCTAATACTCTCCCACTTGGCCCATTAATTGATAAGATATAAAAAGATATTTAAAATCAAAATAAATAAAATAAAATTTATTTAAAAATAATTTTACCTAATTGGATTCTAAAGAATTTTGAAAAGCATTTTATATATGGCCATGAATTTTAATACAATCCAATAAGTCTAATAAACATAATAATACTATATTAAGTCCAACTATCAATACAAGTGATAGCGGTTGTATATCATTAATGTCATACTCTCTTCTATATATCACAACATTGTTAGTCTTTCTTAATATAGTCCATAATGACCTATATAATTTGTTTGACAATTCTGTTATTACATTTAACTATAATATACATAAACATAAATGTAAACAAGATACTAAAAACAAATAACTTTAATTAAGCAAAAAAAAGGTCAATAATAGCAACCACCTAAACATGAATCATCATATCTTTATGAGTTGCACACAAGCCTCATTCTAAGAATATGTTCTTTAAATATTTTACACTGTAAAGCTTTTGTCAATGTATCAATAATCATCATAGTAATGCTCAAGTTCTCAATTGATACTTGTTGTTTCTGGACTCTTTCTCTAACCACTAAGTACTTTATCTCGATGTGCTTAAACATGAATCATCATATCTTTTATGAGTTGCACACAAGCCTCATTCTAAGAATATGTTCTTTAAATATTTTACACTGTAAAGCTTTTGTCAATGTATCAATAATCATCATAGTAATGCTCAAGTTCTCAATTGATACTTGTTGTTTCTGGACTCTTTCTCTAACCACTAAGTACTTTATCTCGATGTGCTTTGAACAATTAGTATACTTAACATTCTTAGAAAAGAAAACCATTGTAGTGTTATCACAAAATATTTTCAGTGGCTTGACAATTGAGTCGACCACACCGAGTCTTGAGATGAAATTTGGCAGCCATAAAGCTTGATTTGTGACCTCAAAACATATCACAAATTCAGCTTCCATTATTGATGATGCAATAAGCGATTGCTTTACATTTCTCCAAAAAATTGCCCCACCAGCTAACATGAATGCAAATCCTAAAATGAATTTCCTACCATCGAGGCAATTTGCAAAATCAATATCTGAATATCTTGTCACTTCAAGCTGATTTGATCTCGAGTTTGTGAGCGTACAATCTTGCTCCCTTGTAGATATCTCATTACTTTTTTTGTAACTTTTCAACAATCCATTCCTAGATTGATTTAATATCTTCCCAGCATTATAACTACAAAATTGATATCTGGTCTTGTATAGGTTTGAGCATATAACAGACTTCCAATTGCGCACCCATAAGAAATATTCTTTATTTGATTCTTTTCTAAATCATTTTTCAAGCATTGGTTTTGGCTAAATTTTTCACCTCTAGTAATAGATGTATCATTGGCTGAGCAAAACGTCATATTAAATCTCTCCAAAATACGATTAATATATCTTTTTTGAGACAATCCTAATAATCCTTTATATCTATCCCTGAATATCTCAACACCAATAACATAGGCTGTCTCATTCATATCAATCATCTTAAAGTTCTTGTTGAGAAATATTTTGGTTTCATGCAATAAACCAAAATCACTACTAGCAAATAAAATATCATCTATATATAAGACCAATATAATAAACTTGCTCTCACTTACCTTTAGATATATACACTGATCAATAGTGTTTTCCTTAAATCCGAAGGAAGTAATAATATTATGAAACTTTATATACCATTGCCTAGAAGCTTGTTTAAGACTATAAATGAATTTTTTAAGTTTACAAACCCTTCCCTTTTTTATGAATCTTTCATGTTATTCCATATAGATTTTCTCATCCAGATTCTCATTTAGAAATGTTGTTTTCACATCTATCTGATATAACTCAAGATCATAATGAGCTACTAATGCCATGACGATTCTCAATGAGTCCTTTCTAGAAATTAAAGAAAAAGGCTTATTATAGTTGATGCCTTCTTTTTGAGAAAAACTTTTGGCCATAAGTCTGGCTTTATATCATTCGAAATTACCTATTGAATCACGTTTTGTCTTAAAGACTCATTTACAACTGACTCTTTTATAATTATTACGTAATTCAACGAGTTCCCAAACACCATTCTAGACCATCAATTTTAACTATTCTTTCATTACATTATATTATTTTTCAGAATCGTTACTTTCTATAGCTTGTGAAAACGATAAGAGGTCTCTTTTTATTATTATATCATAATTTGATTTTTATAGATATACCACATAATTATCAGAAATAATATATTTTCTTTTCTTTTGAAATCATCTCAAAGCTATCAATTATGATTGTTCTACAAGATCATTAGCGGCAATATCAACATAATGTGAGAGTTATTCGATATTATTTTGTTGTTCACTCTCGTTAATACTCTCATTGATTTGAGGAATAATAATTTATCAAATAGGAGATGATATGGGAGAATTAACCTGAATTTTCTCAATATCAAAATTGATCCTTCGAGATTTTTCACTCCCGCTGATTTTGTCCTTTCTAAGAATTTTGCATTACTAGATTCTACTATCCTCGTACTATGATTAAGATAATACTCTTATCTCTATAGGACATCCCCAAATATGTAAATGTCTCAAACTGGGTTTCCTACTAGTCTACAACTCAAATGGAGTTGATGGAACTGACTTACTAGGAACCTGGTTCAAAATGTACATAACTGTCCTAAGAGTACGATTTCACCTTTCAGCAACATCGTTCTACTATGACACACTTGGTAATGCATATTGAGCACTAACACTTCAAGAGTATCAACGGTTTGAGACTTTTCATGTATTAGATAAACATAGTTATATCTGGACAGGTCATCTATAAATGTGATGAAATATCTTTCTCTACTAAAACAAGAAATATGGAGTGATCCACAAATCGGTATGAATAATCTCAAGTAATTCTTTACTTCTTGTGACATTTTTCTTTATATGTTTAGTTTGCTTTCCTTTAATGCAATATATACAAACATCAAATCAATGAAATTTAAATGTTCCAAAATATTATCCTTCACTAATCTTTCAATTCTTTCCTTGGAGATATGCCCAAATCGTCTATGCCACAATATAAAAAATCTTTCATTATTAAAACTAAGTTTCAGTCCAGTACTTGATTATAGGGTCAATAATGTCTTTGCAAACTCAAGATCCAAATTAATTCTATATAAACCATCACACAAAATTCTAGAACCAACTTTTATTGAATCATAAAATATACTGAGTTTACCATTACCAAAAGAAAAACAATATCCTAACTTATCAATTCTATATAGAAAAACTAAATTTTAAGAAATAATAGGAACATAACATGTATTAAAAAGATCCATCAGATTACTTGTCTCTAATCGTAGATGATAAGTTCCCACCAATATCACTTTCGCTTTAAAACGATTTCCCATAATGATGAATCTCTCATGTTCTTTTGGTTTCCAGATTGAAAAAAATCCTTACATATTATTGGTAATATAAGTTTAAATACCAGAATCAATCTACCAAGTGTTAGAAGGAATTTCTATAATGTTTGATTTGAAATATACAAAGGTCAAATTAATACATTTCTTTTTCACATATCCTTTCTTACCATAAAAGAAGCACTTTACTATAAAGGTTTTCTTTTCATTAGTTTGTTTAACATTTCTAAACTCGATAAATTTTATTAATGGATGATACTTCAATTTTATTTTCTTGTTACCAACTCCTTAAGTAGTAGTCATGACATTATATGAACTTTCTTATTTTAATCTCAATTTTTCCTGAATACACATGCTAGTTAACTTATTCAAGTCTTAATTACCATATTGAGGATGTGATCTTGAATTCCTTGAGTGTCATCATATTGAGCCATACTCAGTTTTTTCATTAGTGTGTCAACCAATAACTTATTAATAAATTTAAATCTGTCTTCAATAACGTTTAAATATGTCTGTGCGCTAGTTGCAATCGATAATGAAGTCTTTATATTATTTGCAATCGTCATTCTTATGAACATTAAACTAAGCCTATCAAATTTTTCCTATACCTGCATTTCAATTACTTATTCTATAGTACTTTTATTAGTCAAATCTATAACAACAAGCAAAAATATAGAGAATACAAGACATGCTCTAACCTTCATTTCAACAAGCAATGTTAAATTAAAATCTAATACGCCTAGTGTGAATGACACATGCTTTAACCATTCTGAATAATTTGATCTAGAGAATACAAGAATACTAGAAGCATATGAATGTATGGATAGAAGCACCACTGCAAAAATATAAAGTATAAAATAATATTAATGCTTTGAGTTTTTCAAAAATTTGATGAACTATTGATATCATCTATATTACACCTTTGGGTAAAATATTAACATATCTAGTGTTCACTCAAAATCATCTATAAAGGACTGATATCATCCTAGTGGAATAGTATTATTACCTTTGGGTATACAACCCTAAACTACAAGGATTTCCAAAACAGTATCATCCTACCCCATCATATAATTATTTGAAGTGGATTCTCCTATAGGATTATCTATATCTCTTAATTACATGTGTCATTGTAAATATTATTTTCTTAATATCATTTAGGACTAATTCCTTAATATTATTTTATAAGTTATTGGTCTAGATCACTTTGGTGGCTACAAGACCAATATAATAATATAAAATATAATTTAAAATGTCTTATAATTGATAACTTTTATTGTAATTTACATCACAAAAGCTTATCATCCCAAACCACTTTGACAACTACAAGTCAAATAAAACTTAAGGAGATAAGCTATAAATAATATTCATCAAATTTCTTTAATTTAATATATGCTAAGCAGTTCAATAATAGAATAACATTCATAATAATTATTAAAAATTAATTAGTAAAAGAAAACTCATATGATAATCATGATAACATATAAATCATGCCTTCATATGAAAGATAAATATTATTTTATAATTTCAAATATATATATATGTGAATAACCAAATGAATATTCAAGAACAATAATTGAATTTTATTTATTTCATAATCAATAATTCATATGAGAAACCTACAAAAATAAACTATAATTTATATTTTTTTAATCAAAATTAAATCCAATCAAATAATCAAAATATAATATAATCATAATTAAATTCAATCATAATTATAATAAATCATATTTATCAATTTTATAGTTGAAAATATAAATTAGAATTCTCAATTTCATAAGAGTAAAACTATAAATATTTGATAAGATATAAACTAGAATTATGAGATTTGTAAAGGGCAGAACTATCAAAAAAATTAAAGGCTATAAATAAAATACAAAAAGGTAAAACTGTAATTTGACCAAAGGGAATTCTAGGGCAAAACTATATTTTTTGCCAAAACCTTACTGCTTGTGCGTGCGGTGCTGTCGCTGTTGCCACGAGGCTGCCTCTGCCCGCGCGCAACCATTGTGGCGGTTCCTACCCGCATGTGGCTATTGTCGTCGCAAGGCTGCCTTTGCGATCGCTGTAGTGGTTCCTGCCCATGTGTAGTCATTGTCACCGCGACGTTACCTCTACCTATGCGCGGTTGCTGCAGTAGTTCCTGCCCACGTGTGTGGCTACTGCTTGCACACGGCTGGCCGCGACTGCTGCTAGCACGCGATCGTCGCTTGGGAGTGGCCTACCCATGCGCAGCCGCCGTCTCTGCGCGGTCTACCCGCGTGCAATTGCCACCTAATGCGGCTATCTGCCCTCGTGCAGCCACCGCATGGATGCGGGTTCTACCCGCGTGTAGTCGTTGCATGGGTGTGGTGTTGCCGCCTACTACGTTATGGCACGTATGCTGCCCAACGCAGCAGAATCGCTGATTGTATGCAGCAACATTGACGATGACCATTACTGATTCGCGATCATTGGAGAATAGGGATCATTCATGCATCGTAAACAAAAATAATAGATCTAACAAATTTGATCTCAAGAACCTAGCTCTCTGATACCAATTGTAAGCATAAAATCTATAATATACTATATTAAATGTGAAAAAAAAAATTTATGTTAGGATTGAAATCAAATATAATTAAATCTAGTTTTACGTTGCATACCTTTTGATGCCATCTGAAAAGATGATCTTTGTTATGATCTACAAGGGCACCATCTTTAGATCTAAGATGATTGTGAATCTGTAAGAGAATTAGAACTAGATCCTTTTCTTTTCTTACTATCTTTTCACAGGACCATCTAGATTCCCTCAACTGAGATAATCTCTTTTTTTTTTATTCAATCCCTAGAGGTTCTAGAAGAGTTCCTCGATCAAGAATATCTTATGATAAAACTGTATACATTAATTCTTTGCATACTTTATATTGTTGGGAACCTCATGAAATACTATGTATATGCCTTCTTTATCCTAGAATCTTAATCAGAAGAGCATCTAGCCAGAACAATTAGAAGAGGGGAGCTTAACGAGGAAATGTGGTATGAGGTAATGCAATACCATGTTAATAATAGAGATCAGAATCAGGACCAAATCATGGCAAACAGAGCAATAAACATTATAAGTCTCTTTCTAGCTTTTAAAGATAGAGATTTGATATCATGTGTTAAAGCAAAAAAAAAAAAAAGCACCACAATTAAGGAGTTGCCAACAAAACCAATTACTTGCTATAAACAGAAAAGATGATGATGATGAGCGATATGAGACCGACTAATGCAGGGGAAAACACACAATAAATTTAGATGAAAGAGGAACCACAATGCCAGGTAGCATCAAACTGATCTCGATAGAGAAGACAAATGATGAAAGCAAATAATTCTCACCGATGGTGGGTATGGTGGTGACGATCTACCCGAGCTTGAGCTTGTATAAGATGGTCGTCTTACCGGCGGCATCAGGCCCCACCATCAGGATCCGCATATCCTTCTTCGCAAAGAGGCGGCTGAATAGCTTCGCGAAACTAAGCCCCATTCTTCCCGATCTGATAAACCCATATCATTGACACGAACCATATGAAACGAAGAACAAGATCTAAAGTTGCACGGATATAAGATGTGACAAAAGAGATACGTAAGATCACAGATCTACATCAGAGAAAGGCAGAACTCAAAGATCAACGAACATGGAGGAGATCAGACCGGAGAGAGACTAAATAGGCTATGGATCTAAGATCTCCAGACCAAAGTGATTGAGATGATCGATGAGGAAGAAGAGATGAATCTTTACATCAAAGATCCAAAAACAAACGCTGAAAAGAACGGATGAAGGATGCCGGAAAGCAGGGAAGGAAAAGGACCTTGATATCCACAAAGAGTCGCCACGTCTTCTTCTTCCTCTTCCTCTTTCTCTCGCACTTCCTCGTCCGCGGAAGGAGGCTGGAGGGGGGAAGGCAGGCGCGCTATTTATGCGGGCAGCGGGTGAAAAATGACAATTGAATGACATAAATGCCCTCGACCAATTATATTTTCTCCTTTATGTCCAATACCAAAAATGGCTTTTTAACTAACATATTAGACATGAAAAAATTGTGTGCTTGCAATCCTTCCTTTTCTCTAATTATTATCAGCTTAACTCAATCTAATCTATTAGTATATTTGGGATGAATAATTATTTTTAAGGGGATAAATGCATTGACGTTCATAGATTTGTTTACATGGGAAAAAGAACCATTTATTGATACAAATATTTTAATAGTGAGATAAATCAAGTCTAAAATTAATATATTGCTTACCTAAGTCATTTATGAACGGCTGGTACCTCAATTTAATTTGATAGAGTTATTTTTTAGAAGGTTGCAAATGGATAAAAATAAAATATATTTTATTTTGGAAATTTTAAATAATAATTATCTTGTTAATTTAGCTTGCTAGTGGGTTGATTTTTTTTTAATTTCAACTAAATTTCATAAATTTGATACTTCTATGAATTTTTTTTAATATCTGGACTTATTAATTGGTTTGTAAGGTATTTAGTAAATGTTATCAACAATCAAATTTAGACTAGGTTACATTGTCTATGGACTATTTAAAAATAGTATAAATTAGTCTAACTCTAATAAAAACAAGCCTAAAATTTCAGCAAACTTTTGAATTGGTCCACATTGGATAAAAATATATATATTTTTTGAGAAATTAAACGATATTTTTTGGTATTTTTTAAACAAATTTATTTTTTAGGGTCAAAATCTGTAAAAATAACTATTTTAAGGCTTAAAAATAAAAATAATGGTCATGCAGATCTTTTAAATTTATTTTAAATATTTTTAAACTGCTAAAAAAATTTTACATTTTATTTTTATCGTTAAAATACATAATTATTATTATTAAATTATTTTTTTATTTTATCATTTTTATTTTTATTTTTAAATTTTTATAATTTAAAATATATATTTTTATTTTTATATTATAAATTGATATATATATATATATATATATATATATATATATATAATTTAATATTATTGAGAGTTCGAAACCTCCACTAACATATGTTTGACACCTTAAGTATTGGTTTGGAGGTAGTGTCCTAAACTAATGTACTAAAAGTTGAGGGTTCGTAGTTTCATCCGATATATTTTTACATCTTAGATATTGGTTTGGTGATGATGTATCAAATTAACTTATCAAAAGTTGATAGTTTAAAGTCTCATCGAATATATTTTTACATTTTAAACATTATGTTGGTGATGGTATACTAGACTCTCTTGCTCAAGATTGAGGATTTGAAATCATTAACATATTTTACACTTTAAACATTAATTTGGTTGTGGTGTAACAAACCCTGTTATCAATGGTTGGGGATTCAAAACTTTAACTAACACATTCTAAAAGGTGCAAACTAACTTAATTGATAAATATCTTGGTAGTTTATCATGAGATTGAGGGTTCAAAACCTTAACTAACATATTTTGAAAAGTGCAAACTAACTTAGTTGATAAAGATTTTGATAATTTATCATAAGGGCTTGGAATCGAATCCCATAATCAATCAGGTCTTGGATTAGTTTAATCAGTTCAATTGAGTGATTTGGTTTAACTTATATGAGGGGGAGAGAGAGAATTCTTTTATTTTTTAAACAAGAAAAGACAAAAATAGATTGACCTTAGTTTTATCATTTTAAAAATTTAGGGCCCTTTGTGAGAATTTTTGGAAAAGGAATCTCTAATTGAAAATTTCACAAAATAAAAAACTTCTATAAGAAGTTTGCCCTTAAATAATATAATATTATATCTATTGTAATAAATTTTTTATAATATAATATTTTTAATGTTAATTTTTTTATTTTTGGTAAATAAATAAATTATATAATAATTTTTGTTTATTTTGGATCAGTCTAATGCTCGCTTAAACTAGTCCAATGTATTGGTTCATTTGTATTGGGTTCAAAAGGGACGTAAAAGAAAAAAAAAAAGATAAAAACAATTATTGAGGGCATTTTGTCGGAGGCAAAAAAAAAAAGTGATGTTATATGGGAAAAAAGAAAAAAAAAACAAAAGAGGGTACTCTATGGCAAAATGCTAAAAAGAGAGGTTATTATAGGCAATTCGCCCAACTACAAACATATTTGATACCTAAATCTTATTTGACATATCTAATTTAACCTTTTAAAACTAATTATACGATAAATGTAATAATAAAATGAAAGTAATCCAAATTCATCACATATATAAGTGAATAGTAACATAATCACACATAGATCCTTTCAAAACTTGAAATACTTTCATATATGTTATTATTAATCATCTCAATCAGTTAGACTATATGATTTACTTGAGATATTGTTTTGATTTAATATGTTAATCTTAATTACGTGAAGGATTTTAATTAGTGTTGAAATCCCGTATCTCCCAATTTGTAACTTT